>DF239779.1:102650-140352 GCA_000507305.1 Breviolum minutum Mf 1.05b.01
TTGTTGTTGTTGTTGTTGTTGTTGTTGTTGTTGTTGTTGTTGTTGTTGTTGTTGTTGTTGTTGTTGTTGGTGTTTTGTTGGTGTTGGTGTTGGTGTTGTTGTTGTTGTTGTTGTTGTTGTTGTTGTTGTTGTTGTTGGTTTCTCCAATTTGTCAACACGTCCCATGGTGTTTCATGGGTTTCATCCACCTGCCAGGTTCTTACCATGGCCAAATGGGTGATGCCTTTTTGAACAACGAGACTTGGATTCAGAGAATGGGCATTTGATGTCCAAAACAAAAAAACAACGAAATCTCACCCCCATCCCGTAACGATCCCAGAACAAGTCGTTCAAGCAAGTTCAATTACTGTACTTGTTTTGAGCTTCCAGACTACTTGAAAAGGATTGAAGAGGTTCAACATTTCACAGTTCAATGGGGCTGGTGGCCCGAAGCTCTTATTCACAGTGAAACACTTGACTTCGGGAGTTTTCTTTGACACAATTGGATTACAGTACCCAAGCTGCAACAGCAACTACTGTATACGTAGACCCCATGTCAGCGGCCACATCTCCAATGGACTGGCAGCAATCATGCTGATGTTTCATGCCAGGATTTTGTCATCTATCAGCCTAGCACTGAAAGTAGATCCATATGAAGGTGCATTGATTTTACAATCTGTCTTAGGATTATATGTCACTATAACCTACATTCATATACATTACTCATGGATTATATCTTAGGATAACTATAATCCCTAAGAACCTACACTCATCATAGAACATGTGTTAGGATTACATATCCTTATGAACATATACATTACTCATAGATTGTATCCGAGGATACTTATAACCCCTAAGAACCTGCACTCATCATAGATCATGTCTTAGGATTACATATTGTGAACATATACAGTACACATAGATTATATTTGAGGATACTTATAATCCCTAAAAACCTACACTCATCATGGATCATGTCGTCAGATTATATACCCTTATGAACATATACATTACTCATAGATCATATCTTAGAGTTATATATTTATATCCTCATGAATCTAAACTATTCATAGATCATGTCTTAGGATTACATATCCTTTTTATGACCATATCATATCTTAGGATGATTATAATCCCTAGGAACCTACACTCACCATAGATCATGTCTTAGGATGATATGTCCTTATGAACATATACATTACTCATAGATCATATCTTAGGGTTATATATTTTTTTGTCCTGATGAATCTACACTATTCATAGATCATGTCTTAGGATTACATATCCTTATTATGACCATATCATATCTTAGGATGATTATAATCCCTAGGAGCCTACACTCTCCATAGATCATACTTTAGGATTACATATCCTCATGAACCTACACTCATCATAGATCATGTCTTTGAATTGCATATCCTTATGGACGCATACATTACTTTTAGATCATGTCTTAGGATGGTTGCAATTCCTAAGAACCTACACTAATCATAGATCATGTCTTAGGACTGCATATCCTTATGAATATATACATTACTCATAGATCACATGTTAGGACGATTATAATCCCTAAGAACCCACACCCATCATAGATCATGTCTTAAGATTACATATCCTTATGAACATATACATTGATCATATGATGTTAGGATTCTCCCATGGCTGCGCAGAAACAAGTTCAAACAAAATATTTAGACATCCATCGGCAAGGCCTACAGATGCCTGAGCTGTGGTCAGGGGAGTGAAATCCAAACGTGCTCGCAGCGTGATTTGCTTCACATTGATGTGTGAGAAAAACGTTGTGTTTAACGGAACGGATGGAGGTTGATGTTCATCAGTTTTGACCAAAAGCTTGGAGAAATTGATCCTGACCAATACTGAGCTTGGCATGTCATGTAGATCCTTATCGACGTATGGAGAGTGTTTGAACGGTCTGAAAGTACATCCAATAGAAAACAATCTTGTGGTAATGACATGCTAATGCACAACAAAGATTCTCAAGCATTTAGATAAATTGGCAAGAAATCCTGCTTCCGATCTGGAACACACACACACAATTTCCTTGTCTGAATCGTTGGGTTCAGACGACTCATGGCACGGTTGGTTGATGTGAATTGCATGGATCCACGTACCATATTTGCTTGCTTTGGATTGGATGGAGCAGGTTGAAGTTTATGACGTCCTATGATTTGTGTGACATGCAGTTGTTCTTGGTTGTCAAACTGTTTATAAAGAGTTGCGTTTGTTCCCTGGAAAGCCTTGTACTAGATGTTCAAACATGACAAAAAGATTGGTGTATTCAATATATTCCACCTATTTCCTCCTTGTTCTTGTTTTTGTTGTGGCTTTATTTGCAAAGATAAGATCCCAGGTGGGGTTGGTAGTTGGGTTGCCTGACTTGGCCCTTTCAGACTGTCGAAAAGTTTGAGTGAAGCTGGAGCTTTAGCCTGTACCATCTATCATCCTCAGCACTATCGAATCCTTTTATGAATTCTTCTGTTTCGAAGCATGACAGATGCAGTCCCCAGGTTGGATATCATTGAGATATCACTTTGTAGTATTTTGAGCCCTTGAATTTCCGTGTGTAATATACGTATATATAAACAATGAAGACATATATAGAATCCTGAATCCTCAACGATCTCCAATGGTTGCTATGCTTGTGTGTGAAACGAACCGCTGATGGGACATGTGTATGTCGGCTGTTTCTTTGCTTCATGGCTTTGGGCTAATGAAGGTGCCACCATTTTGCAAGCAAAACACCGATCCCATGTCACCCTGGCCCGCCCCCAATGTAGCAAAAGTAGTAGTACCCGGAGAAGGCGGACATACTTGATTGTTTGTATATATATATATATTATATAAATACCGTACAATAGATACCAAAACATAATCAATACAAGGTCAACCACTGGTTTTAGTTGTTTTTTAATTCTATATAAACTATTGTTGTTCTTCATGGCTTCAGAGCAATCAATGAGCACAGCTCATCATCTACATGATGCAAAACATGATACGGACTGAAAAAAACAAAAAACACTTTATATGCAATACATCCTTTATGGAAAGATATACTGCTCTGTGCTACAAGATTTTGTTCAATAACCAGTCATTAGCCTTGAACAATAATGAGATAAGCTCATTTAGAAACCAGCAAACTGTAAGAGTTGGGGCAATCATTTACGTGTTCTTTGTCATATCGTCTTTGCAATATAGTTGTGGCTAGAAAATCAGTACCTCTTGCAGTTTTTGTTAATATGCTTACACAAATTGGATTCTCTTTGCTGTGTGTGTGTGGAATTCACGGGTGCAAAGAATACACTGATATAATGTGCGGTAGTGATTCATAACCCCCCCCCTTCAACAATCAAGGGGTAGAAAATATAGTTTTTCAATCGATCATGAAGAGAATCTTTTTTTTGCGATTGATGTGTATAAGTATGTACTGGATTTTGTCTTGGATTGTGTATTCTTGGCTGCTTTTGCTTTCTTTTCCTCTGCGTTCTCTTCATCTCATTTCCATTCATTTCGAGTATATCAACACATCAGCCAAGCCCAAATGTTCATTTACTACCCCTTTATTAATCTTTTTGAAAAACTTTGGACATGAAGTGTAATGAATAGGAAATTAATAAGAAGTGAATAGGAATAAATGGAGATTGAAAAAGCAGTGAATAGGAAATGAATAAGAAGGGAATAGGAGATGCATAAGAATGTGAAATGAATCCGAAATAGATCAAAAATCTAAAAGGAAAGGACATAGGAAATCTTCGTTTAGTATTTAGTACCCCTCCAACACTAGCAACCATAAAGCTGGACCACTTCATTTACTACCCGCAATTGATTAATCTCTTTTAGAGAGAGGGAGCACGCCCACTATATTTACTGCCCCATTTTTGATCACATCCCCACGTTATATTTCTATATATCATGAATAAGATTAAAATTAAGAATATCATTATATTGTATTATATATACAAAATATATATATATATATATTATATTTACGCTATTGTTTTGTTCCTAATTACCATGTCCCTGACGTCATCTTACGATAATCACATCAATGTCTTCAGACCTGACATATAATTACAAACATTTACAGAGGCTTTGGCTGAAAAGACACACATCCAAAGGCACTCTTTGCACGAACGGGTGCGTGTTGAGTTTCCATGAGTTCTTTGGACTCAAAGAAGTTGGCAAACAATTCCCGTCAAAAGGACTGCAGGTTTAACTGGCCATGGGAAGTTTCCACCGTGCAAAATGCCAAGATTTGAAGCATCTTTCGGTGGAAACGACGAACTGTGCTTTCATATGGGCACAGGACCAGTTCCCAGTTCGAAGGTGTCATAAACTGGCAGGCTTTTTCCATGGTTTCCACACAAACTCGGCAAAACAAGGTGGAAAATCACGTTGAATTCTTGGTGTCCAAGGGAATCCCTCACTTCCATCCTGGATTTATGGCATCATTCCGATTGGAGAGGGGGATGCAGAACATGCTGAGTTGTATATGTATATGAATATATCTGTATATACATATATACAGTATATGTTTGTATGATTAGTATATATCCTGCTCAGATGTATACTTGAGCACTTTTTTATCACCTTTGATGTATTTTGATGGTGACTCTTTCCTTCATTTCTGAAAAATCAGAGGCGGCTAAAAATACACATGCATTGGTTCTAAAGCAAAAAAATCGTGGCAAAACGGCCGGATCCTGGAGGAGATCTTGACAGAAATCTTGAGATGTCGTGGGAAGACTCACAGCTATTGAGATCCAGCTTCATGACTGGGCTATTTGGGGATGGGAATTCTTGAAACACAAGGACTCACAAGGCTAGAACAGAGATATTTTTGCATCTATCCCGCACCCAGTAACAGTAGCAAAAAAAGGTTTAGGTTTGGATTCCCGTGCTTAAAGATGTAATGTCATCCAACTGGTGAAGAGACAGCATCCTGGGTGGATAGATCCAACTGATATTGATACCCCTAGGCATAGAAGATGCAGCTTAGTCCGCGGTCCACCAGGCAAGTGTGAAATTCTGGGGGAAGCTGTTGAGTCAAATTTCCAGTGATACTCATCGGTACATGTGATGGGTTAAACGTGGGGATATTTAGTGACAATGTGCAGTCTTTTCGAAGACCAAAACATCATCAAAACTACAACATTTGCTCAGAAGAAGCTGAACAAACGTTTAAAACCATATCTATGTCTATATATAAATTGGAGAAAACACAGAAAACACACACAGACACACACACACACACATTCACTCATTACACTGCTGAGTCTACAACTTGCGTAGACGGCAGGACAATCCTTGTCCGAGTCAGTGCTAATCATCAAGAGAACTTGAAAATCATGAACACTTGAAGACTTAATCACTTGAAACTTGTCAATTCTAAACTGTGGGTACAACATGTGCAAGGATTCACAACATGTTGGTATTCTTTGTTTCAATTTGCCAGCCTGAATGCAAAACGATTCTCCGTATGTGTGAATGAATACAAAACAAACAATTCTATATGCGCGCTGCACAACTATGTGTGTATATAGTTGTATATACTGCAACACACCGTAACAATTAGCTCGATCTATTGTATAGCTCGTTGAATGTTTATTGTTATTAATGTGAAATTCTAGACAAACCATTTGATGGTCTTGACATTGCCTTTCGTTGATGGCAATCTTTCCAACATGCATTCGATCGTTTCTGTATGCATGTCTTTTGACATGTGTATGTTTTGACTCACAGAGGCACAAACACATGATTTTATCTTAACTTACAGGTGCTTTTTTATAATTTTTGTTGATGTTTGATGATTTGAGTTGATTTGAGCTTCCACAACTTCATGTTTTTCAATGCATGGTTTTCAGGTACCGGGAAGACCCACGTAGCAGCTGCAGTGGCGCTGGCAGCTTCCAAAAATTTGCCACAGAAGGAGACAACAGACACGGTTTTACAATCGATCATGATGAATCATGACAAATATCATGACATATCATGACTTTTACTACGCCTGGAAGTATCAGTACATGAGCAGGCACATGAAAGAGAAATCCTTGAATTTACGAACATTTGAACTACTTGTGTCGTCCTTGCATTGCATCCTTCACTGTTTTGCTACTTCCTTGAGTCCAGGAACGCGTCTTGTGTGTCACGCAATCCCATGCAGCGGCAATCAACCTGCACAAACGACTGGAGGTGGATTTCCACCGGTAGACTGGTTTTCCAGAGGGACATCTGGCTGGACATGACTCACATGTCTTATCTAATTCATCTTTTTTTTTTGAATACCTGACGAATTCACAGGTTTGGATGAGTTTGATTGAACCCCAACAAACATTCAAAACCTTAGCGATGAATGTCATGTCGACGGAACCGTGCTCCCCCCCGCAGTTCTTTGGCGTGGCGGTGGCTCGTGTTGGAACGACCTTGACACCCACAGAGGTCGCAGCGGCGAAATGTAAGATGTTGTTTCTTCAACTTGGATCATGAACCATGTTTGCTATTATTTTTTGTTTGAATTGATTGGAATCAAGCTGTTTGTCAAGAGATTATGATGATGCTTATGATTGTTGATGCTGGTGATGATGGTTGTTGATGATGGAAGACTCGACAATCATGGCTAGTATTTGAACTTTGAACTGTTTGTTTATCCATTCTGGATGGCCATTGTAGAATGTTTCTTCATTGTTGCAACAATAAGAGGAAATGTGCAGACATGAAATGTGTTCAACACATTTCTTGCGGCAAAACTTGGTACATTTGTTTTTTTTTTGATCTTCTAGGATCCGGACAAGAAACAAATTCATGAAACAATGACCGATGCGCCCATGTGCTGAAAAATGTCGGCACTTGAAGCAACTAGCAGGTGGTGGAGCAATCCATTTTTCAAGAGGTCAAGGATTGCTGGGGCGAAGATGACGAAGAGGTGGAAAAATATCGGGATTTGAAGAGAGGTGTGTTAGCTGGACATTGTCACTGAGCCACCTGTAAAATACATGGCTGGAAGCTTCAGTTTAAGTTTTGCTTGCTCATCTCATTGATTTTGATGATAAGGTCCACTATGTAAATTGGACTGCCCGATGCATGAAATGAAATTGTTGGATGGATCGCACCTTTATGCATGTTTTTTCGGGGATTCCAAAACACGACAAAGGGGCGCATTTTTTTGAACCATCTAAACAACTTTGGACTATCAATGTTTATTTTACAACCAGCAATTGTTTGAAACGAAGTGCCCCTCAACATTTGCCAAATGATTTGTTCCCGGTTCCATCCGTGGCCACTTGGATGAACTCCAGGTGAATTTCATAGACACTGCAAGTAAGGCGCCATGCACGTCTCACTGGGTAGTGCTTGTGAAGATGTTCGGGGGCGAATTCAAGAGAACTACGAGAATTGTTGTTGATTGTTGCAGGTATGATAGATTGACATACTTATGGCTATGGAATGTTCTGTGATGGATTTTCCTGTGGCATTCATCTAAACATTTCCCCAAGCACCTTTGCTTCAGGCTTCCTTTCATGATGTGTGTCAAGTGGGGTGCTTTTCATTGAATACCATTAAAATCATTTTAGTTCATACTGAACCATTCTTGTGGCAGCTTTATGTATGAAACCGGTGGTCCTGTTTTTCATTACAACTGAAGATGAATCAGAGTCGCTTGTTACATATCAAGGTAATTCTGCACGCATATAATAAGAAACCATTACATTCAAGCATGTACTGTTTGCATATATTTCTATGAGTATGCCTTTTGTACCAGCCACAAAGGGCTAGGAGCACGGTTTGGTCATAGATTACAGTAACAGACAATGCTGATCTCTCTTTGCACCTCACACTGAAAACTGATGAAAAAGATACTGTACTTCAGGGGCATCTTAGACAAAAAACACCCACCAAAAATTGATAGTATTTCAGAATCTCAGCAGGCTGCGGGCTGAAAAAAAATGAAAGGACCTTATTTCAGATAGGTTTTTTTCTTCAGATTAGATGATTCGCATATTTGAAGAAAGTGAGTCTAATCTCAAAGAAAGAAGCTCAGATTATTGTCGATGTGTCCAGGTAGGAGACTATGGAGGCGCGCCGATTCCAGGGAGGGAAAACACCATCACGTTCCCATAGTCCTCGGTTTGCAGGCCAATTTGCAGGCGAGCGCAGCAAGGATTTGCAGAAGAGCCAATTTGCCTGGATCTTAAAATTTGAATGTTTTGGAGACTTTGATGGTAGCAGCTGGAAAAAAAACAACCCCAAAAAAGCGTGCGATCAAATTACATAAAATGTTAAGTCATATATGCACAGTAAAATATATTTGATATACAATATATATATATATATTGTACATAAGCTCGTTACCTTCATTCCTTTGAGTTATATAAAGGTTTGGATCAACGCACCGGGTACATCCTGGTACATTGAGGCTGTAATGCGACGGATGATCCTCATGAGCAACGTGGCCGCAAGGATCTTAGTGATCCTCAGAGACAGAATCGCTTCTTGGAGAAATATAAGCAGCCAACAACAAGATGTTTCTTTTTTAGAAAAGAACACGCATGTCATTTAAGGTTTTAAGTGTCCATGATCTTTGTCATCATGAAATAATTTGAGATTTTTCAAGCATTTCCAGTGTGTTTTAGCGTTTTTGTTTTTCTGCTGGCAAATTTCAACAGATATCACAAATGGTTCCTCGGCATCAACTTTGATCCCGGATCATCCTGAGGTCTTGACTTTGGCGAGTTCTGGCAATGCTGGTTTGTGCTGAGCCCAAGCAATGCCTGAGAAGATATGCCATGGCGATGTTAGGTCAGACATGCAGTTTGATAGTCACTTGTTTAGGTGGTGGTTTCAAAGATTTTTTAATGATTTTTTATTTTCACCCTTATTTGGGGAAGATTCCAATTTTGACTAATATTTTTCAAATGGGTTGAAACCACCAACTAGTCACTTATTGTTCATCACTTTGTGACTGACTTCAAGAATTGCCGCCCCCCAGCATTGGCTCACACTGGATGAATTGCTTGTGAGAACATTTGGATCAACATGATGGATCAACACGTTTACAGTTAAAGGACATATTGAAGCAACAATTTCTCTATACCACCTGGAAAGTAGCTGGCGATCGCCACTCCTTTTGGTTTATAAATGGCCCCCTAGAAATCGCCTTAGTCGACTCTTGGAAACTATAGCAGCTTTGTTTTTCCCATGGGTCGGAACGTCATCCCTTTCCTTTACCATTGGTGGGAGGTATACATATATGTATATATGTTACATATATCCATTACATATACAAATATATTGTAGCATATTCTTTGGACCTTGGGATGATACCACGCTGGAGCGGTTGTTTGTTTTGTGATTTTGTGATCCTTCAGTACGGATGAGCTGACATGGGTGGAGGACGGATTTGCTATTTCAGCTGGCAACAAAGTAAAGTCAACGATTCAGTCTTGCAGTAGATGAGAAACTCAGTGCTTTCATGCATTTTCATGCGAATTGTTTGTGAACGAATGCACAGGTAGAAGTGTAGAAGTATTCTTAGGTACAAGGATATTGCAATTAATCTTGGTGTTTGAGGGATTCTGCAACACGACCATACTGCTCTAGGAAAAGGAGGCAAAGGTGGTGGAAAGGGTGGTGATGCCAAAGGCAAAGGAGATGGAAAAGCTGGAAAGGATGGAAAAGGCAAGGGGACGGTGAACATGATGTTTGTATTGTGGGTTCCAAGACATGTGGACTGAATTTGACGTTTTTCTGCTTGGAGACCTGCTTTGTCAACATGTCAACAAGAACCAGTTTTGGATGTTTGTACAAAGAGGATGGGGACAAGTGTGATTTAGATGGGTCACATGATTTAATCTCCTTTACAACCATACTATCTCATGTGTATATACATACACATATTTATATATATATACATCATGTCCCTGCCGCTTCAACATCTTTGTTTGTTAGTTGAAAACACAATATTGACAACATGATGATACAGATCTTTGGTTCTGTTTGGATTGATGTGATTTAGTGTGTTTCTGTAGTTCCCATTCACCACTAAGACAGGATTTTTTCTGGCAGATTGTATCCTAAAATCGTTGTAGGATCCTGTGTATCCCATGGATCCTGTGGAAGGTAAAGGTAAAGGAAAGAAAGGAGGAGAAGAAGAGGTGCCTGGGGCAACACCGGAAGGATCGAAGAACTGGAACTCCCCAGTCAGTTGAAGGTACAAGTTGTTTTGAACGCCTACCGTGATGATTGTTTTTGTTAAATGCTTACCGGGAGGGGCGACAAGCCAACTAGGATAGTCTATTTACTGTATATATGTATATATTTATATTTATATATTTATTTATGTATACACATATATTTGAATATACAAAACGAAATTTGATTTTGTTGGACAAACCATACGTCGGAGCGATTTCCACCCCTGGGAGCTTCCATTGACAGATCCTTGGATTGGACAATGCGCATCATGCATTGTGGACCCACTTTTTCTACATCACCTACACATTCATACTCACAAAGTCAATAAATTTAGATATGTTTTTGGAATATCCAAGAATCACTCTACATTCTATTTATTCCTGGATGAACCAAAAACAATGTTTTGCTCACACCTGTGTGTGATGTGGCGCCAGGATGATACTTTGGCTGCAGCTTTAGGTGTAGATCAATTTGAAGAAGCAGATGAAAAATGCCCTTGGAACCTTGGCAATGCAACGGCTTCAACTCTTGATATTTGTTGATTCGATCTCAGGTCTTTGGGATTTTTGGGTATATATGTTTCGACGAATCTCATTTTTGATCGAAAACACCTGTTTCAACAGCACTATCAGGATCAACATGTTCACAGAGTGACGACTTGTACCATCAACAAAGATGCTGTTATGATGTAACGGATATCTATATATACATATTATACTGTACATAAATACCTTTTCCACCTCCCACATATTTCCATGAAATCCTCTACAAGCATCATTTGACAAAAGCCTGCCGAATTGGCCAAAGAAAAACAACAAACATATCATCCCATCAACTTCCAAAGAGTCCCCCCCCCCCCCCAAAAAAAAAAGGCCAAACAAAAACGCATCTCATCAACTTCGTGTCCCCCCTCCAACAAAAGGGCAACCAACGATTTTGTTTTGGCGCAACAAAAAAAACTCAGAGAAACACTTAGCTGCACATAGACAGTGTCATAGGGTTACCCAACCATTTCCCATACCCATACCATTCATCTATGGTATATATTTACCTACATTTCGTTGATTTCTATGGTAGATCGATGTAGGCAAATATACCCCTATAACGCTGCAGGTGTCAAGGGGACTATTCCGAAGATTCCAATTTTTGCGGCTCGTGTGGACGACCTCGAAAGGTGACCCCGGTCTCGCTTCAAACGGTTGGGAGGGTGGGAAGTTTTTGGTACATCCACAGTAAGATTGGCCCACCAAAAAAACATTGGCCAAAGAAATTTGAGTGATTGATTCTTACCAAAAAACCTGAGTCATGGGTCAAAGATTGATAGGTGACATTTTTGCTTGTTGTTCTAGATTCGTTTTTTTTTCACAGTTTTTGTTTGATAATATGCAAATTTCATAGTAGAATACACTCTGATGTACATGATTTATTTCATTTGTGCATTCCCCAAAATTCATAATCAGCAAACATCAAAAAAAAGGTCTACGGCCAGCACTGGAAGTTTGCGGGATGGGTGCTACAATCTACAACTCCTGAAAAACACCAGGCGTTGACGTGCTACAACTGTGAGAGTCATTACTTGAAAGGTTGGGGCTGCTTCTTTCCAAGGGTTGGGAAAGGGCTGCTGGACTTCCAGGGTTTTTTGGTAGTTTGTGATATTTGCACCTCAATAATTTTAACGCAGCTATGGGAAAAAAAAAGGTCGTTATCAATGGACACAAGACTGAAAATGATTTGAAGATGACTTATTTTTTTCTTCACAGCACTATGGATCTTTATGAAGTATAAGATAAGATGTTCGAAAGTTTCCCCTGGAAATATAAGGATGATCTTTGTGTTTAGTCATGGATGGCCCATTCGATCAGGCAGCAACTTTTGTCGGAGTTGTGGCTTGCCACGGCCTGCGGGGGTTTGGGATGCCCAGTGTCATTGGGACCTCCATCAAGACCACAATAATTTGTTTTTCCTTTCATCACTTAGGACTTAGGATTTGCTTTCCCTATTGCGTAGCTGCTTTGCTCGTCTTTGATTTAAGATGCTGTGCTCTATTTTTTCTGAGTGATTGTCCTCAGATTGAGATGTTTCATCTAGAAAGTGCATTGATGTGTTTTTTATACGATGTTCGGTGCAAGGTGTGTTTATCATTTTGAAGGTCATGTGTTAGCTTTGTTGTTTCTTTTCAATTCCTTTTTTCCCCATCATGCAAAGCCAATCAATGTTATGGCTTTGACCAGAGCAACACATCAACATATTGACACTCAGCAGTCTCAGTCCAAGGTTTTCATTTTAATACACCATGTAGACAGATTATATTGCATTTTTAAATATGTTTTACATGTTTTACTCAGCAAATGAAAACTTTAACTTGCCATCCGAGTGGTGAAACTAGCGCATTTCAATGCATTTCAGCATTCGACACTGACACCTATAAACAGTACACATGTACATGTATATAAATATATATATTATATAATATATGTATTTATAAATGTAGAGTTATACAGTACATATTGAAACTTGGTGCTTCCTACCAAACGCCTTTCGTTGTATCATTGGAATATTTAGCTGTTTCCAACCACGCTGAGGCACCTGCACCAGCATCAACTACCGGCGATTCAGGTGAACGGGGGCCATCTGGTAGGATTGGACCCTTGACATCTAGATATGGGTGTTTCCAAAAATAGGGGTACCCCCAAATCATCAATTTTATCAGGGTTTTCCATTATAAACCATCCATTTTGGGGTACCCCTATTTTTGGAAACACCCATATGTTTGTAGTTTCTTGTTGGTTTTGGGAATGTGCATGGACAGTTAATTATTTTGAAAACGAGATAATCTTGGAATTGTATATACAGGTCACATTGTGAAGCTAAGATTCTCGTGTATGTGTTGTATGCAGCGGTCGGAAGGTTGGTGGTTTATCCTCCAACAAAATGCATATCCAACATCTTCGATCAATCTATAATGGGGATATATGGAGAGATTCCAACAAAACAGAAACATGATAAATATCACCTAACACAAACAGCTCGCTCCGCCTAAACATCGATGGTTGGAAAAGGATTCATCTTGAGATGGCGATGTTTGATTTTTGGTTGTCTTAGTTTCAGGGAGTGTAACTAAACATTTGCCAAAACGTCCATCAACTAGGTGAGGGGTTTCAAATATTTTTTATTTTCACCCCTATTTGGGGAAGATTTCCAATTTGACTGATATTTTTCTAGTTGGGGTTGGTTCAACCACCAACTAGATCAACTATTGATGTATGGACCGTATGGACCTAGATTGCCTACAACCAACGGGACCCACACTTTTCGTCATCCAGTCCTGCATCCCAATGCTGCGGAAGGTCCTGGTGTCCAGGCCTCGGGTGCCTCGGGTGGCTTAGCCACACTGGGTCCTGCCACATCAGCTGCGGGGTCTCCCCATTCACCCCATGACTGGATCTATGAAGATGGCTTGGTCAAGGAGAGGGCAGCCGGTCGGGTCAGAGAAATCTTTTGTTGGATGGGTTTTTGATGGACCGGATTTCTGTTGGGATTGATTTTTTGTTGGGAATGATTCCAGTGATGTCCTTTTCCACGTTGTCAGGCAATGAAGGATGTGAATCTGATTGCAGCTGTGATTGATTCCTTGTTAAGGAGATGGGAGCGATGGCACCTCCAGACGTTAATGATATGATTCTGGAAGGTGACGCCGGGGAATTCCCTCCTTGTTTCGATTCTGGTTGGCCATTCGTAGCGAGTGAGGAAATTATCTATCCATCACAACCATGTATAGCTTCGTTCTCTCATTCCCTACTAAGGGTCAGCCAGAATTCTCATTGTTTCCGAATGACACATTTGTTTGTTGCATTTTGTCGATGAAACACTCATGAGATCCTTTCAAATGGCAGCAATGTTGAACCTTGAGCGCAAGCTTGTGCTAAGACTCGCCCAATTGGGCTATATACTTCCCAGTGTTTCGGTTGGACCTGACCTGCAATTCGGAGAAATGAAAGATGTTGCTCAAACTGTTCAAACGGGATGTTTTTGGATCCAAAGTAAGACCATCACTGATCAAGGTCCGACATAGGATTCTATATGATTATATATAATATGTATATATATATATAGAATCAATGATTCATATCATCATGAAAATTATTTTTCCTTCTTTGACACTACAGCGACCTGGTCAGAGGTAAGAGCACCTTTTTAGATGATCCCTGGTATTGGTCAACAGTTTCTAGCCATGGCATGTTTTACCCCAGCTACCCTGCAATCTGTACAGACATAGAATGTGTCAAAAAAAGCCCCAGTTAGCCTCACTAATTGGTACTTTATGGGGATCAACCAAGTTTTTTGAGGTGGTTCAGGTGATTGCTTACTGAAAATACCCTAAATACATCATCCAACCATCGAACCATCGAACTGTCAGGTGATGATGCTTGGCCCATGCGGGACATGTGCAGGCGGTTGGCGAAAAATCCCATGTTATCCATGTTGATTCTGATTTGTTGGGGGGGGGGGTGAAATGCTTTGTGTAATCCAGGTTTGATTTGTTAATTCAAGCTCGATGAATCAAGTCTTGGGATTCTTTGAAATTTGATATTTGACGGTTGCCAATATTTGTGTGTCATATCATTGTCTCTTGATGTCCAGAGGTGTCCTGTTAGACTAAGATTGTCATGGTTGCTCGAAACTTTCTGTGGTTCGCATTTTGTTTACCTTGACTTCATCCATGACTTTATTCATGTGTGACGTTTCATCGTTGATATTCCACCATGGTTTACTTTCAGGATAGTCCTTTGAGTAGCTTCAAGGAATGAACACCCGTGCTTGAATATTTGTGCAATAGATAGCATCAAACTATGTGGCCAAGTGGATTGGTATCGAAATTGCATGGATAGGCGTAGTGGCTGACTAAGTGAGCAATGGCGTCGCACTGACAACTAAGTTTCAGGATGAAAATTATTGCCGTAGTATATTAGTAATGCTTGCATGGTGATGCAAGTAGGATGCATATGTCCGACTTGACCCTTCAATGCTATGTTCTTACCCATGGAGTAACTCATTTTCCAAGTACATTTTACATGAACTTGTTATTGTCGTCGTGAGTTTGCGTTTAATATCACTTGATCATTGCATTGGGACCATATTTTGCATGACCTTCGAGGCCTTTTCGGGAACTTAGGAAACCCTCTTGCAGATACGTAGTATGGACCATCAAAAAACAGATTATTGCTATAATATATATATATATCATATATATGCTATGAGTTGCTGAGCATTTTTGTCCAGTTGTTTCCACCTTTTTTTTTTCCCCTCTTCCCAAGATTGGACTCTTTTTCAACTCGGTTAAATGGCTCTCTGAAATGGCCAGGACAGTGGAAAATGCCTTGGACATTCCGTACTATCCCATGATGAAAGATCTCAACGTGAAACTTTCCCAGATGAGGTCGACTGATGGAACATGTTGGAACAAGCGCAGTTTCTCAGATTTTCCAATGATAGACGGGACCATCACGGAAGTTCTGAAAAATCACCAGGGCGGCATATAGTAAGATATAACCTATTTATATCATAGGCGATGATGCGTAGTCCAAATTCTGATGATTCTGTTTTGATTTGTACGTGGCATTTCTATTGCTATTCAATGATACTGTTGATGTTTCAGAAATCCTGTACCACCTGGGATGTTTTGTGTAAAACCTTGTAAATAATGGGAAAAAGACTACCAACCTATCAACTGGTGATTAGCCGGAATTCTGAACCATCAACAGTAGTCATTCAGTCATTCAACCAGCGACCTCAGGGGTCGTTGTGACTTTGCCGCTTCAGAAAAGCAGCGCTGGCGCAGCGAGCGCCGAGAAATGCGGGAGCGGAAACGAACCGTTGTATTGTTGCTTGGAGATGGGATCAGATTTATCTGATTTTGGGAAGATCTTGGACATTTGCATGGTAAATCCAGGGCGAATATCAACATGTACATTTATGTATTATATACTACATTTACACATTTGATTACAATAGAATATATAGAGAGATATCCCGAGGTTAATGCACAAGTAAGTTACAAATCAAGGATGTCTTAAAGTCTCAATGAGTTAATATAGATACATAGCGTGAATAGCGAACTGCAGTTCGTTATGGCGGAAGTTGCTTGGCTGCTCTAGGAGAAATGCATTGATTTGCAGACGCAGGTGGAGGTCGCCTGTGCTGGGGGAAAATAGCTTTCAAAGTGGACATCCATCTGGTCAAATTATAGCGACCTCACACGACCTGGGCCCCCAAAAGGTAGCTGAGGAAGGGAAATCCCCTTATTTCAGGGAAATCTAGGTTGGTGAAATAGTATAATTTGACCGGAATCCATGAATACTGCATATAATGTTTCAGGAATATGTTTGAGATGCTTATGGGGGATCAAGAATTGCAAATGAGCAACACTTGGGTGGGCAAAGGCTTTACAGATGTTTAGCCTTCATTGCTTTCTTGTAAGATGGTTGCAGACACTGATATTTGTGTAATTACCATTCATTGTTGTAAAGACAATCAAAAGCCAGATGCTGCAGCATATACTGTAAATGATCAGATATCATGTTGTTTTTGTCTCAGTATCAGACCAATTACATGTTAACAAAGGGTTTGAAGAAAGAACCTAAAAACCGGCTCTTGCGGTTCTTCAGGAAGAGAAGGATAAAGCACTGCAGCGTGCAACGAGGGTGGCAAACCACTCCCTTGCTGTGACCCTTTCAACTGGAGGACATTGCTGACACTAATATCAACAATGTATGACAAGCCCAAAAGGACTTAAAAAATCAAACTTTAGCTTTCAAGTATCTTCAACTTGGGATGGATCATACTCTAGTATGTGACCTAGCCAGGATGTGATGTGTGTTGATATTCTGTAGATATTGGTTGATGCATGTTGCATGTTGCATTCTATGTTTTGATATGATTTCTTAAAGCCTGGGAAACTTTGACTTTTCTGGGTATGTCCCTTGAGGACCACGACGTGGTCGCCGTCAATCCATTTTGGGAGCAGGTCTTGAGTTTCTGGATGCGAACGAACAGGAGAGGTTTTGCTGCCAAAAAAACCATGTATATATATATATCACATATATATATATACATATATATATATATTATTGTAGTCGTCCTTACAGTTGTTGTTGTTGTTGTTGTTGCTGTTGTTGTTGTTGTTGTTGTTGTTGCTGTTGTTGTTGTTGTTGTTGCTGTTGTTGTTGTTATTGTTGTTGTTGTTGTTGTTGCTGTTGCTGTTGTTGTTATGGTTGTTGTTGTTGTTGTTGCTGTTGCTCTTGTCGTTGTTGTTGTTGTTGTTGTTGCTGTTGCTCTTGTCGTTGTTGTTGTTGTTGTTGTTGCTGTTGCTCTTGTTGTTGTTGTTGTTGTTGTTGTTGGTGGTGGTGGTGGTGGTGGTGGTGGTGTTGGTGTTGTTGTTGCTGTTGTTGGTGCCGCTATATTCTTCTTGATTTTTATGTTTATCCCCATTCTCATGTTCATGTTTTTCAAGATTACCATAGTCATTCGTGTGAACATACACGATTCAATGACAATGAACATTGCATTACTTTGCATATAAATACACATCTGTGGAACTTTTGTGTTTATTTGTATTTCATCGTACCATTGTCATAGCACCATGTGTTTGTACGAGCAGGACGCTGGGCCCATCGACATGGCAGCCAACATGATTCTGAAGTCAACAGCTTGGAAGAACATGGAAACATCCACAACGAGATGGGTTGTGAACCAAAATCTAACTTCCAGCATGGTGCTCTTGTGATCCAGCATCATCCTGATGAAACCAGCAATTTGCATTTGTTAGGTGATTTGATAGATTTAATGAAATCTATAAACATGCTTCTTGATGAGTGACATACTGAAATAAATCTATATATATATATACATATATTATATACATCTAAATCTGGAATTTTAGATCTATTCCATCTATTCCAGCAGTTTTTTATTTATTGCAGTACGACAAAGGTTTGGTCATCTCTGTTTCCTGAGGTCCAGAGTGGGCAGCTTCGTGATGTCCATGGCACGGTCGATTATTCCCTTGCAGTCGGATGTGGCTTGGTCCAACACGCGGTCCAAATGGTCCAACATACCTCCCGTTTTTGTTTTTTTCAGGAACTTTTTGTTGGGTGGTTTGAGGTCAAAGACATATATATTGAGTGTATTACTAGTATGCATGTAAATGTATGTAAATGTATGTATTAATACTATATATATGTAGAACTGGAACCTCAATGACCATTTTTGTTTTTGCTATGTGGTTTTGCAGGCTTGACCTTCAAAAGTGGTACATATTATCACTTTGGTTCTATAGGTGACATGTTGGGATGTCGCCTCTTTTCAAAAGCAACAGTGACCACTAGAAGGATCCCATACTTTATTTTTAGTAAGGGATGCCTATTGACCTTCACTTTCCACAGTTACCTGATGAGGAAACATTCCAAAATATTCATATGTAGCTTGAATTTCCAGGAATTCAGGATTCCCAGAAGTGTAGGATCCAGTCAAGGTTCAAGACTCAAGGTGTGGATATGTGGATAGGCATGGGAATCACAACTATACCAACTATACATCCCCCTAACTGCAGGAGAAATATAAGGGCATTGCGCGATAGTTACTAAGGGTTTGATAAGGTGTCATTCACCACCGTTTTCTCTTAACAAGGCCATATCAAACCCTAATTTCTGGTAATTCATCGGAATTCACATGATTTGGACATGGTCAGGTACAGAACATATCTTCGCAGTTTGGAAGCGGCTGTGGGACTTTCTTCAAGTTCTACTCCTATTTGCTGTCACTTGGATACCCAAATTGTCCAAATCAGAAATGAACAAAATCCTGGTTGTTTAGGGTATATAGAGGATTATACAACCCAGTTTTGTGGGGATCATAATAAACCATTTGACGGATCCCTATTAACCAACCAGTAGAATGGAAAGTAAAAGGGTTTTTGTCGTGGCTCAATTGAATCAGCTACAAGACCCTGATGATTCTCCATGCTCTTGAGGCTTTTGGCTCTTTTTGCTGCAGCTGCCTTCACCCCGCTGATTCTCTCACAATCGGAGAAGTGGCAAAACTACGATGCGAGGATGGACATGTCATGATGTCTCAATTGGGTCATGGAATCAGAATCATACTGTAATTCTTCAAAACACAACATATAAACATCTTGGTATGAAACTTCCTTGTCCTTTTTATGAACTGTTTTATTCCTCCAATCTTTCAGATGTTCAAAACATCCGTTTGGAGAAAATCCTGCCAGGATCTGCGGCTACTTGCCCTGTGCCCTTTTTTTAGGCAGTTTCTATCAGTCCACCAGTGATCCGGAGGCGCGTTTGCAGTGGATCCAGACCCTTCCTCCCATAGTCATGGTTCAGTGGAAATCCAATATTAGTTTCCTTTCATTTAGGGTCATTTTCCACTGAACCATGATTATTTCGGAGAAAGGGTAGGGGTTTTAGGGCTGGATGTTGATGGTTAACAAGCACATTTGAGTCGCTAGAAACCTGGAAATTACACTGAGGTATCAAGCACATGATGCAAAAAAAAATCAAAGATTTTCACTACTTCTGCTTGGATCATCCTGACTTTTCCCAAGATCTGTCCTGATGATCAGGTTGATTCAATTTCAATATCCATTATGTTCATATATGTTAAGCTCTTTTTATGATGAATGGATGTACCATTTGTACCATTGTATTTTGTTTTGTGTCTTCTTCCAATCAGATATTGTTCCGCCGCAGGAACAGTGGCTGAGTGCCATTGACATGCGAGTTCATGCTAATGGTTCTTTGATCACCGAGACGGACATCGGACAAACGGCCTTCGATGCTCAGTGCCCTGGGCACAAAATGACCTTGTCAATGGGAACCTTCAACGCCGTTCCTATCCTGTATGCAAAAACTACAAAGCCAAGCCTATGAAATCCTGATTTTGTTGTGGGCTCCTTAAGTGTTAATGATAGTCATATGGATGTTTCCGAAAATAGGGGGTACCCCCAAATCATCCATTTTAATAGGGTTTTCCATTATAAACCATCCATTTTGGGGTACCTATTTTTGGAAACACCCATATAAGATTCATATACATGTATAATGTATACACTTCGAATACTTCGCTCCACCTGCGATTCGCCAAGCGTTCAGGTTTGACAGTTGTCCCATGGTGCGCCTCTTGACCGAATTTCAGCAGACCAAATGACGCCTTCGAGGAAGCTAAGCTTTGTCAAGTGACATACACATTATGGCCAAAGGGAGAAGGACCCAACCAGGCAAATGTTCACATCCATCACTATACATCGGTATATGAAGGGATCCTTCTTAAATGAAATGATGCCCAATATAATAGTATGTTTGCAAGTGAAGACAGAGTAAAAACCTGACAGAAGTCCAAAAGTAGCAGTGACATTCAATGATATAGTATTAATTTACATATTTTTATACAAAAAACAATTTGGTCATCGGCCACATGAGCTGCAAGTTCATTTTGTTCCGCCGCAAAAGCTCGGCACTTTGGGTGTCATCAAGTCCTGTTGTTTTTCCAGGTTTTGTACGTGACTGCCGAGTCTTTGCGGTCTTTGCAGGGTTCACGGACAACACTTCTGGCGCGAGTGCCTACCAGGTGGGAGGTGAAAAGGTGAGATGTCTACAAGAATTGCCCCGAGAATTTGCAACAATATGTACCAACCGGCAAGGGTGCATCCAGATTTATCAGACTTACTTGAATCAAGATATATACACCCAACTGTCAAAGACTTGCCTTTTTTTGTGATTTTGTGTCCATACCTACGGGGGGAGCTTTTTGGTAAGTCGTTGCGTTTGGGTTGAGGCAGATGTGGAGGACAGAAGTGTATTTGTTGGACATCAGTCCTCGCCCTCCAAAAAAAGTTTTTAGGTGGCGGGCATTGTGGCGGGCATGCTTTAAGGTACGCAGAATCCCAAACCTCCAATCACCAAGGCCACAAAAAGCACCATGGTAGCTGATCAAGTACATCAAATCCTCTGTCAGGTCTTCACGAGCTCATTCAGAGATATTTCTGGCACACAGAACGAGGTCGGAGTTAAAACTCTACTGGAAAACCGAGATGTTCTTCTGTTGGCGATGCTGAGAGTAAAAGTGTGTGGCATCACTTGCATGTAGTTCTTCTTGTAGTGGTTAGGGCGGTTGTGGCGATTGTTCTTTTGGTGGTCTTGCTCGTTTTTCTGCAGGTACTAGTGCTGTTATTCATGTGATTGCAGTCGTTTTTGTTTCTGTTGTTAGGTGTTCTTGTTTGTGTTCTTGCTGTTGTTGCTAGTGGTGGTGCTGCTGCTCCTGTTCCTGTTCCTGTTGTTGCTGTTCTCATATGTCCTCCTTGTTATGTCCGTTGTGATCGCTCCTGCTTTTGTGCTTGGTGGGCTTTTGTGTTGATGAACAAATCTATGGCAATAGATTGGATGCACTGAATTGAATCTTCGTTTTTTTTGTGTCACTGCAGTAGTCAAACCCTTTCTGAGCAGGACTGGGTGATCTATAGCCGATTTGCTGATTTGGTGCAGGCTTGAAGTGGTGAGCATGACAACATGCCGTGAAGAACTTGTTGATGCATGTTGATGCAAAATAAGCAGATTGAGAGAAAAAAATCATGAAAGTACCAAGTACAAACTAATTTCATCCTGTAATTTGTTTGAGACGAAAATAAGGGGCAGAAGGGGTATCATTTTGCACACAGCCATATGAATGGCTGCAGTAATTTAGGTCTTTACCACCATATCATGTTAGATGTACAATCACCTTGTGTCATCAACACGACGACGACAACAAAAATGTCATTATTTCTGTCATCATTATATAGTGACTATGATTGACTATTATAGTGAATTATAGTGTATGAGTGTATCATGATGTACCGTCAAAACACTATCAAACATGTTGTGAAGTGTCATGTACCATCTAAATCTAAATGATGTGTCATCATCGTGATGATGCATCAGCTCACATTATGTGCTACCCTCATGTTACATTGCATATTTATTCTCGCGACATTCATCAGAATCACCATCCCCGTCATCATTATTATCGCCATCATCAGCAGCAGCATCATCATCATCATCATCATCATCATCATTATCATCATCATTATCATCATCAGTATCATCATCATCATCATCATCATCATCATCATCATCATCATCATCATCATCATCATCATCATCATCATCCTCGTCATAGTCATCATCATCATCATCATCACCATCATCATCATCATCATCATCATCATCATCATCATCATCATCATCATCATCATCATCATCATCATCATCATCTCTTAATCATGGTCATGATGACCACAACATGACCATAGTTTCAGCCATGTTTGCCGCCTCCTTCACATGTTCGTGCTTGCAAGCATCCTCATTCTGGCTATTTCCACTATATATCCTTCTGAATATCATTGCTGTATTTGCCATCTTGTCACATGTCATGCAGTTGCAGTACTGTGGTATGTTTGTAGTTTTGCCAGTTTGTATTCCTGTGTCATAGAAATGCTGCAAACGATATACACAAATATACATATATATATATACAGATGTAATCACACATACATTTGTACATAGATATATATATATATACATAGATCTAACATTCCCACTCCCCGACTCCTCAATGTCTTGCCAGGCAGAAGATCCTTGGCCAAGTTGCACCTTGGACGCACCTTGGTGGTGTCAAACAACAACAAACGCTGACGACGTTTTCGAACTCATGACTCAGGTAGTACCACCAGTGGCCAGGGATTTCCAGGGAATTGCCTGCCTAAGAATGTGCAGCTCACTGGCAGGCGTGGAAAAAACATATTTTATATGGTCTTTAAAATGCGAGTTGGTTACATGGTTGGATGTTGACTTGAGGTTTCTTTATGGGATGTCACAACATTTACAATCATTCTGGATTCTGGAGTAGATTTATGGGATTTGCAATTGCATTTGTCAGTTATCAGGAAGTATCCTCAAAGGAAACTGACACATCCCCCAAGACATCAAGAAACAGAAGAAATTAATGGATATTCTATCTACTCACTGTGATGGTCATAAGGCACATTTTGCCATGGCCATTTTCTCTCATTTTGCTTCCGCCCAGATGGTTTGGGGGTCTTGGTGGAGCATACAATGGCACTATGCCATCCTTCGGATTTCAGTTGGAGCTTTTCAATGCCTCAAGGTGCAACAGTGCAACCGTTGTGTGAAATTGTTGATTGATTCACTAGGTGGTGGTTTGAAACATTGTTTATTTATACCCCTGGCCAAGGGAGATGGTCCAAGTTGACTAGTATGTTTCAAATGTCGGGTTGAAACCACCAACTGGTTCACATTTACCCTCCTGGGAACTAACATATCCGCTCATTTTTTGACGATGTTTTTCCTTTTCCAAAGGTGAAATATGTTAGTTCCCAGGTGTATGTGCAACTTCAAAAATCTTCAAAACCCATAAAAAATGTCAGATAAAAAAATGATGTCATTTTTAAAAGCATCTTTTCCGTTTTCAGATGTTTTCAAGACTATTCCCATAGGATCCATGTATGGTATATTTCCCTACATTGAGTTGATTTTTATGGTAAAAGTAGGTGAATATACCAGTCCCATGGATCCTATGGGATTGGAGCTTGATTTTTTCGCCCTTGGGATGACGCCCCCATGGGACCGGAAGGTGTTTTGCTTCCAGTCGATCTGCCCGGGATACCTGGGGTGGTGGAAGACTTTGTTGGAGAAAAACCCTCATGAAACCAAAGCAGGAAGCATTTCGTTATTTCGGAGTCAGATATAGATCTATAAAGAGATTCGGGTTATTTCCCTCGTTCTTTCCAATATTTCCAAGGTAAACTCCAGAATTAAAGAAGGGGTGCTTTAGTAAACACCTCCATTTTTTCCGCCAGTTAGGTATTTTTTTCTAATCCATGGTCCCCACTCGAGGGTTTCACCGTGCTATGCTGGAAGCCAATCTCCCATAAGGACATTCGAAATATGGCTGGTGGGATTCCTGCCACTTTGGATGCCTGGCCAGTGATGTTCCAGTATGTATATCATGCTATAGTCACTATATATAGTTGTTTTTTTTTTGTGTGTGTGTGCGTGTGTATCCCTAGGCATCAACCGTCATATTGTCAGAGAATGATTGGCCAAAATAAAATGCATAGTATTTTGGTTCCATCATTACCATTCTCAGGTGATTGGATCCCTATAGGGTATGTTGTTTTTTTGTTTTTAAGCTTGCATGTGGTACTTATTCCTTGGTGAGTTGGTTGAGCTTCCCGGGTTTGTTTCAGCTCAGGACCAAAGCAGTAAAGACTTGACGGTGGCATTTTGGTACGTCTTTGGCAACATGGTGCGGGGATGGCGGGTGAATTTTAGTGCTTTTGGACCCACAAGAAAATAATATAAAATAACAAGTTTTCACCAAGGCGCCGGGTTGACTGATTGAAATCAAAGGTACTTATACATATAATATCATTTTGCATCGTAGTAGAATTGTATATATATATATATATGTCAACCAGGAAGTCCAAAGACCAAACTCTGCACATGGGTAGTAGGGAATCCTTTAGATGGATCATCCCTAAGACCATTTAGTTGTTTGGTCTTGGACTCCCGGGGTATGTGTTTGATGATTGTATTCCCCTCGCCCCCCAACCTATTGCCAGGATCCTCCACCCTGCCATGGGCCACCACTGCTACTATCAAGCACTTTGTGGGGTGTCGACATGCAACACCCTTCACACACTCCCATGTGTTTGAATGATAGGGAATTCTCATTCCTTCCTGTTGAGGTCCCCTCAGGTGAGGTTTCAGAATCCACTACTTGGAGGATCATCCCACTCATCCCACTTAGTAAGTGGTTTACTAACCACAGTTTAAGTCCCCTAAATACGGATCCCCGTTATGCAATGGTTCCCCTTAAAAAATGGCCTGGCGTAACCAAAATGGGGGGGTGGATCCTAACCACTTTGGGATGATCCTCCAAGTACAGCGGTTGGGGTTTGGGCAAGCCTGGGAGGTGTCCATCATTTTCGCCGTTTTCTTTGTTTTGATTTGGTGGCAAGTCTCTGAGGTGCGGCGGTTTTGAATGTAGGGTGGTATTTTTTTTGATTTTTGAGGCGTTTACCGTAGAATTCGTTGTTTTTTTTTAAAGGGCACTTCATATAGCTGTAGCTAGAGCCCCACAAGAATGACATGTTTGATACTTTTGTTGATTAAAATTATAGAGAGATTACACATTGATTTGGTCAAGATGAAGTTTCAGTTTCTTGCCATTTTTGTGGGGTTTTTGATCCTGGGAATGTCAAGAAACCCTCAAAAAAGATGGGATCCCCGTTGTCATTTGAGAGATTTCTAGTTGGTGGTTTCAAAGATTTATTATTTTCATCCTTATTTTGGGGAAGATTCCGATTTTCAAATGGGTTGAAACCACTGAAACCACCAACTAGATTTGCATTTTTCAAAGACATGGGAATTGAATCTGTTGCTCGGCAACAGGCAAACTATAATTTCGAGCAGTTCTCTCAGAAATTGGAGCCCATGCGTGAGGGACTCGGAACGGGGGAACCTCACGACCATCATCCAACATGGCAGACGACGTGAGAGAAAGGTAACTGGTAGCATACATACTTACACCCATCAGCTTGCAAAAACGCTTACCAAAAAATGATTGGATGGATGGAATACATAGATGTGCTTTGAAAACATGCATCCCCGCAGTGTGCCGTTTCCCGTTTCGGTGCCCAAAAAAACTCCGCCAAAAATGTTCAAATCGCTTGAAACTTGAAATCAAGGCTGGAGCTGTGTGGTGATTGGTAGGGAACCTTGGGGTTTTTGGTATCGAACCGATAAGGTGGAACATGGTGGAACAGAGCTGTGCACCAAGGTATTCAACAGGATGATGACTATGATGTTTTCAATGTAAGCAGTTTTGGGGTGAGTACCGAACTGTTCTTGTCGCTTTTGGTGGCAGATGTTTTTTGTTGAAGATTGAGAAAGTTCATCAGCAGCTAAGGTCTATTGAATTTTCGTTTGACTTCGGAAACAGACCATGAGTTTCTTGGTGATCCGAGGCCTTGGTAGAAACACGTTCAACATGTTCCCTTTGAAACCACCCCTTAACATGGGGACCATGTTTGTTTTCCGGGGGTGTAGACTTTTGTCAGAATGTGAGTCAATCTTTTCAACATTGCTATGTATTGACATTGTCTCACTGAAACCTGGTGAATTCCAAGTCACTTCAGATGGTCAAGCTGCTGGTTGGCGCTCATGTCAGTGCATAGCAGAGGCTTCACCATGTTATTTCAATGACTGGACCATATTACACTGACGAAACCATTTTTCATGCTTTTGAGACATATAAAACATGAGTTCAAGTTCGAGTTTGCGTTCTTAGATGATTGTCAGTGAATGGAACATATCTACCAGCATAAGAATACTAGTTATTGCAGATTCTGACCCCGGATTCGTGATTTGCACCGTCGGGGTCGAAGAAATTCATGATAGGGAAGATAAGTTGATGAAGATGCGGATGGAATGGATTGGAGTGACGGAGTGGATGTTTATGCAAACGCAACTGCCATGCATGTTGGTAGATTTTTTGGATCTACGGATTTGCTCCCGATGGAAGTAGATAGCCTTGGATTGTTCAAAGCGTCTCAACTGATTGTTGTTTTTCTCAGGCTGTGGCGCCAAAGCATAGCAAATCAACTGCGAACAATTTATGCAGAAGAGAAAGATCAAGAACATGTGCCTTGACTAAACAGGGAAGACTAAGAATTCCACTATTAATGGTTCAGAAATCGTGCGGTCACCAGTTGATATGGTAAATATCCCTATTATTTACAGGGTTTTTATACTAAGTCCAGTTGGTTGTTTGGGATATCTTCCATCAACAGTAACTTCTTTGAAGCTCACGGTGCTGACCCCAGGTGAAGAGTCGAACATCCATGGATGAGAATGTGCTGTTCTTGAAAAGATTCACCGGCATCTTGGTGAACAAAAAACGGGGTTGGTCCGTTTTAAGAGTTGTTGGGAAGTACAGATGGGCAAATAAGGAATGCTTGATATATTAGTATATATATAATATATACATACATACTGTAAGTATATACATACATCCAGAATCAACAAAGAGCTTTTTTTGTGAGAGGTTGAGGGAAAGATGGCAGAACAAAACTATTGTGCATATTTGTGCCGTGTTGCATAGTCCCAAGGTCAGGTCCAGAAACCGCAATCGGTTTATGAAGTATCTCCTTAACATGAACTGAAGGATTCTGAAAATTGACAGTGAATATGCTTCCACTTTGCTTGTTTCACTTGTTTTCACCATCATTCCTAGCAATTAACATCCTTTAAAATCCTTTTTTACACCAGGGCAATCCATGGCATTTCCATCTTCCAAATATCCTGACATCCAATCCCCGTGGGCCCATGATGCGGTGGAGGTTTTGCAGTGAACATTGGTATCATCGTTGGTTTGTGGAATCTGATTTGGATCTGTGCACGTGATCGGCAACTTCTTGTGGAGCGGTGGTTGGAGTGGGAGAAAAGAGCAAATGTGTATATTTGCATAGTTATACTACTGTTGATGGAAGAAATCCTGCACCACCTGGGATGTGTAAAACCTTGTAAATAACGGGATAAACTACCTATCAACTGGTGCAGGATTTCAGCCATCAACAGTATCATTCATATTATTATATGAATATCCATGGATATTTAACTAGAATACAATGTTATTGGAACCAACTATCTATATAATATACACACACCTGGGCTGGGGCCTTGTTTCAAGTGGTCACTCCCTGTCTCTAAAACAAATTATTTTCCAAGTTTTCTCCGAGGTCAGAAGTGATAGCACCTCAAACCTCGACGTTTTTGTTTACAGCCTTTGCGATGATGTACAGGAGGTTTATATATTTACAACCTATCTGTATATTGCAAACTACGCATACCATATATGTTTATAGTAGCAATCATATATAATCATATATTGAGTATTGTATATATGACATAGATATGTATAGTGTATGTTTTGCATACTGAATTGTTGACCGCAACTGCGATGCACAACCCTTTTTATTTGTGCCTTCGCCATCCAAAGTATGTGATTTTCTTGTTCCCTGCATGTCACACCAAAGGTACAATAGTTGCAACCGGTGCCTTTGGCGATTTGAGAAAAGAAGTAAAATGTTTTTTTTTTCCAATCCTTTATTCAAACAAGTCTCAGAATCAGCTCACAAACAATTTCGTTTGCTCAATTTTTTGACCTTTAATGAGTATTTCTGCAGTAAGGTCCTACTGTTGAGGCAAAAAAATCCGGCGATCACCACCTGGGATGTATAAACTCCTGTAAAAAATGGGATAAACTACCATATCAACCGGTTAGCCGGATTTCTGAACCATCAACAGTATGAATCATTGCCACTGCTGCAGCGGTCCTGCCGCCACCAGGAGTCCTTGCGAAGCAGCTTGCAGAGTTGTTGTGGAATAGGAGGCGAAAAAACATGTCACAGTGAAACAAACAAAAAAACAACGGCCAAAAAAAGGCTTCTCAGATGGTGGTTTCAATTATTTGTTAGTTTCTTACATGGAAAAAAGATCCAATTTGACTAATATGTTTCAAATGGGTTGAAACTAAGCTTACTATTCCAGAAAAATCCCGCAGCAACTGACCTAACTTTGGGGTGGTTAAAATCTACCAAAACTAAAAGGTTGATTTATGAGGCTATTGAGGTATATTTGATCCAGATTCAAACATATGAAGTGATGGTTCAGGAAGGCGGCGATCACCAGTTGATAGGGTTTGATCAACATCCCAGGTGGTGATCGCCGGATTTCTGAACCATCAACAGTATCAAGTGATGATGCAATGTACCCTCCAGTAAACTAACATGGCAATGGAAATTCACCGTTTCCAATAGGAAATACATCTTCAAATGGTGGATTTTCCATAGCTATGTTAGTTTACCGGAGGGTAGGTTTGATTTGATCATGATGTGGTTAGCCGGAAGAAAGTTTCGGACTCCGTTACTAGCAGCACATCGGAGCTACCACGGAGGTATACCCGATTCTCCAGGTACTGCATATCTACAATTCATATAGAATATACCCCCGAAAACTAAGATAGAACCTGAACATGACCTGTTTGAAATGGAAAATCATCTTCCATCCACCTCCATGTTTAGGGTTAAAATGTTAGTTTCCGGGGTAGTAAGTAAGAATTATGGTATCAAATCATCATCTCATACATGTTTATTTCAAGATGACCAACATTTGTTTTTCACCGATTGGTGTTCATGCTTTGCTCCAACATGTCGACTTTGACAATCAATTTTGCGTGAGGCTTTGGAGAATGGCTGGGTTCTACTCTGGCACCTTTAGTGCCTTGGTGATCATTGGTGGTTGATCATGATCATTTTGGAGCCCATCCATAGCCATCTCCAAGCTTTCTTTTTCAGGATGATTTTGCTATTCTATCCTTCGGATTGGCAGGAAGAGGTTGCTATGTAAGCATGATCTTTAGTTGAGGTACATTCCCTTAGGATGTACTTTGGAAGGACGACATTATAGATCAAGAGACAGAGCGTTGAGACAGGGACCTTTCTTCAGCTTAGTTTGTTTGCGTGAACACCAATGATGAAATAGTGCTGCCATGCAAAAATTGTGGAATTGTGATGCTTGTGTCATGGTTTCGGAGAACGTGTCTTCAATTAGGAGGCATCGGTATCCTATGCAGAGAAGTTCAACCGAGTCAGATGCAAATGAAATCATGATGCATTTCTATAATTAGTGTTCTCTCAGCATTCGTAGCATCTTTATACTGTATAAGCGCATGCTGCCCGTGATTCCCACATCGTTTGGTCCACTTAGTTGATACTCGTACATTTTGATAATCACCCTAATATATAGTATATAGTAAATAAGAAAACAGGATTACACATCATTTACCCAAAATTTCCATAAATAATATTTGTCTGTTTTTTTTTGTCACCTTAGAAAAAAAATACCCACTTTTGAATAATTAAACGACAACATTAAGCCAACCAGTCAAACGTTTCCCACGTGAAAGACCAGATTCGCATTGGACTGCAGGTCGTTACGGGTGCAGGCTTAGTACTTCCACCCACGGTGGAACTCTTGACGCGCTTCGAGGCGGTGGCTGTAGGATGGATGGATGGAACGGATGCCATGGTCGGATGGATGGATGAAGGGATGGAGGGATGGATGGATGGATGGGTGGGTGGGTGGGTGGGTTGTTTTTTTGTGTATACGGACGGTTGTGGGGTGGGGATGCAGGTTGTTCTAGAGCGGTTTTTGAAGTGTTTTTTGCAGAACGTTTGGGTTTGTTATTGTACATAATTGATTGTAATTGGATTTGCAAAGGGATAATTTTAGCTACTGATTGGCACATATCCGATGATGTGGAACCAATTTTAAGATTCCCCAAAGTGCACAGCACTTAGTCCATCAGCAGTTCAGACATTGAGTTGAGACCATTTGATGAACGTTTTGAAATTAACATGGAGGTACGTTCCCAGTTTATCAGATGATGATAACCAAATCTATCACCTATATAAATTGTTTGATATGAATATATGAATTGTATCACATAAGACATCTATCTATCTAATTTCATTGCACTTACCGTTCGTGCCTTCCCCCCCCGTGATCTCCTCCAAATCTCCGTGCTTCGACTCATTCGCTCATCGCAGTCCTGGCCTCGTGCCTGGAGGGCACTGTTGAACATCTATCGCTTCTTCCTTGGACAGGCACCGTTTCAGAATGACGACCCTCCTGACGTTTTTTACAGCGAGGACATTCCCCTGAAAAGTGACCGAAACCTAATAGGAAAGGATCGTCTTCCAATCATCCAGTTTTCAGCTACCAAACATCTGAAACGGAGTAATAAGAGAACGGATGTTTGGTCGGATGGTTTGTGAGCCTTTATGATGCCTTGAGAGATTCTGTACTTTTTTTGTTTAATATTGTCAGTATTTGTCAACAGAAGGCTGGAGATCCACCTTTTGGATTGGGTATGTAACTTTAGATTTGCAAGACCAACTTCTGAGTTCTGACTTTGATTTTTCTACAACCTGTTCTTGATGAACTCACACAACATATACAACATGAGTGGCATAAGAAATTTGTAGAGTAAGCATGTATTTGAAGTTGTTCATTTTGTTTTTGTCATATCTCATTGTGTGTTTCTTGGTTTGAAATTTTCAAATTATCGAAGTTGTTGCCCCAACACAACTTTTCATTTTGTTTCCTCCCGTTGCCAACCGCAGATTTTAACAGCTATGCTCTACATGGCGATCAGTCTCGAGTTGCTTTATGATTTGCCCCTATGGTGACTTGGATTTCTATGGTGCCGCCAACTTTGCTGATTTTTTGGTGTAGCAAAAAGTTTGGTGAAGTGGGTCATGGTACCGTGGCCTATTGCGCAGGATGTATAGTAGTCATTTTCGACATGATTTCTATGTCTATGACTTGTGCCTTCGGATTTGTGACAGTGCAAAGACAAAATGCAAAGGTGGCAGGTGGAATTTTGTGAAAATGTATATGCTATCATATGATATCACAATCAGACAGGCTATATACTCATACGGTATACGTACATACGAGTAGTTGATCCCATGATCGGACAAAGAACAAGTTCGCAAAGGAGTGGTGGTGACTTGCTGTTGCAACCCTTGGTTGAGCCTTGTGGAACATATCCTTGCAAGGCCGGTATATTCACGTGAATACAGACCGTACGACACGGGTCAGAACGAAGTGGTGGTGCTGGAAATGAATATTTTGGATATATCAATTGATTGACGGTATCATGTCTAATTGCAGGAGATGAGCTGATAGTTTGGAAACAGATCAGAATAAGATTGAAAAAAATGTGAAGACACGATACAGGCACAATTGAGGAATTCAATTTGTTCAACACTTAAAGAGTTCTCAATGCGACTCAGAGGTTGGAGTTTCATTCAAAAACGTTGGAGGTTGGAAGTTCTGAGTTTCAGCATCACTTTGTCCACAGTGGAAGTCCCTTCCAGGCAGACCATGCCGGCGCAGAGATTATTGCCCTGGTGGTCACGGTGTCATGGGAAACGAGAACACGACACATTTTCGGGGCTGTCTTGGGTTATGGAAGCAGTCACGTCATGTAGTTGGAATGACACACCCCTTTGAGTGAATCGAATCGAACATTCACAGTACCTGATCTCGATTTTCAGGGCCAAGACAGCACTTGTATATTCAATGTCTCATTGTCCTGGAGAATCATTTTAGTCAGGGACTTTGGAGCAGTCTCATGATAGGTAAGTTGCAGTATTGCATCTTCAGATGCGGTATTGACTCACTCTATTTTGCAATATTACCATGGTTTGTTCATCCAACTAGCGACTATGATCAAACTTCCAAGAGTAATTTGGAGTTGGGTCCTGAGTCTGGGTAGATGCCAAGAAACACGGATCGGTTTGGCACTGGTTTGACAGGAGTTTGTGATGATGATGATCAAGCCCTTTATGAAGGTCGGCTTTAAAAAGGGTGATTGGGTTGGTTGATGTTGGTTGGAGCAAGCTGTATCTTTGCAGCTGGAATATTAATGCAGGACTTTCTTCAAAGAACTTGGAAGAACCATAGCCATCGTCAATGGGTTCCAATGGCACGCTTGTATGGACCTGTATAGATGCATCACCCTGTCAAACCCAATTCTTCTTTGACAACTTTTGTTCCAAGCAGCATAGTCAATTTGTTTACATTATCATTCCTGATCCAAGCATCCTCTTTGAACCCCTCAAATACCCAAACATGTGTTTCGCCATGTTTCGCTGTGGGAGAAAATGACATCCTGAAAGCACTTGGGATGTATAAATCCCATGAAACAGCTACGAAAAAACACCCTTAAATAGCCGGGTGGTAAACATGAAGAAACGGCCAACCTTAACTGCAGAGAAACTCCGGGGATTTCTGAAGCCTTGTCAGTTGGGCCTGGCATATGTCCGACATCGAGTGAAGCACCTACTGGGAGTGAAAGGTGGGGAAGTTATCGAAACAAGAAACAGCCGAAGTTTGAAACAAGGGAAACCACATGGCTTTTCTGTTAAAGGGAATCGCCTTTGGCTGGTGGTTTCAAATGTTTTTTATTTTCCCGCCTACTTGGGGAAATGATCCAATTTGACGAGCATATTTTTCAAATGGGTTGAATTCACCAACTAGTCCTCCAAGTGGTTCATTTTTTGAAGGATGATTTGTATGTTCAAACTGTTTTAAGGTGTCTTTTGTTTTCAAGGGACATTGAGTGATGCTAATGAAGTGAGTTGTATTTTTTGTTGGCAGATCGACTGACATGGTGGGATCAGATTGGGATCTCTATATTGTCTAGCTGGTGGTTTTAAATATGTTGTATTTTTCACCCCTAGCTGGGGAGATGATCAAATTTGACTAATATTTTTGCAAATGGGTTGAAACCACCAACTAGTTGTGTATTGCATTTGCTTTGTCATTTGAATGTGGGATACAGAGTGTTTGCGGGGCAGAAGCAGTGCCAAAATCACTTCGTATGTGCCTTACGGGATCCTGAAGGTACAGTGTGACTCAAACTATAGATACCATGCAGTTTATATTATATATAGAGAATATATATACTGTAGTTATAATTATACGTATAATTATTTATTTATATATATATATATATATATGTATACTAGGATATAACCATCACCTATTGCTATAGTTGTATCTAAATGAGTCGTCTGACTTACCAAATTGGGCTGCAAGAAGCTTCTGGTATCGCAGGTGATTTCTTATGGCCCGAGTTTCAGCACCTTGGATCGGAGTTATGCAAATCTTGGTGGGCAAAAAGTCTGTCAGATCTGACCCCTTGGGCCCCATACTATTCCCATACCACTCTCATGTTTGAATCCCAAAAGATAAGGAAATAGTATGGGAAGCTTTACCATAAGGGGGTCCTACTATTGGCAGTCCCTGGGGTCACCCTTGATCAAGATGTTCTTCTTTTGCCCTAAGAATCCTGACCCCTCAAAAGTGGCTATTTTGAGGACCCAGACTCCTGCTATACAGGTTCAAACCCTTCCATTGGAGGGTCCAAGGATTCTTAGGGTGGGTCAGATTTTTTGCATGTTGGATTGTTGGATGGGGTTAATTGAGTTGACAGAATTCCATTCGAGAAATTGAGAGGATTTAGCCGATTCGCCACTCACAGTTGAGCTTTTTGTGGCAAAGTCTTCCGGAGATTGGAAAATGATGCGCATGGGGTGGATAAATGAGAAGATTTAGGGTAAGCCCTGAGAATTTGCAATGACCTCAAGCCAATCTTTTCCACTAAGGATCCAAGATGATGCTGTAAACGTTTCGTGGCTGGAAGCTGGAAAGGATGTGTAAAAGCTCCTGGTGAGAAAGTGTGTTTTTACAACGTCCAGCTATGTCTATAGCTTCTATTTTGATTATTTTCCTATGGTCTGAACACTGTCCGAAGGAATGGTTTGATACTACTGTAGCAGTCTCCAAGGCAACATCTTTGCTCACCATCAGATTTGAGGAAACACACTTCTCGAACTGTACCATGCAACAGTTAGTATATGGATGATTAGGAAGACCAACATCATTTGACCATACAGGTGTTTCCAAAAATAGGGGTACCCCAAATCATCCATTTTGATAGGGATTTTCCATTATAAACCATCCATTTTGGGGTATATACCCCTATTTTTGGAAACACCTATATCTGACCACATTTTCCAACATTTTCGGCCTTGGATGGATGGATGGGTGGGCCCCCCTTGGTCCAAATCGCCCTTCCAGGTGGTCTACTTTTCGGCCTTGGTTTGGATGTCACTCTCAACGGTTCCTTGGGAAAACCTGAGAGAAACTGGCTGGAAAGGGTGAAACTGAACTAAATATACGCATCAGTAATACGTATACCGTATACTACGTAATACTAAATGTATCACTAATTATACATTATAATACTATTGACTATTGCAAATCTGTTGAATGTGTTATTTGCAATTAACAAGCTCTATATACTTCCTTGGTAAATCCATCTTTGGACTTGAAACTGTTTCCCATCAAGTCGCAAGCTATCCTAAACAGCTGAAAAATTGATTTCCTGATATTTGCATGTTATCCCAAACCCGAGGTTTTCTACAGTAGAAAACCTGAGGTTTCACTCGTTTTTTTTTTTTGCATGTGAAGCGCCATGTGACTGTCACACTTTCTACCGCAGCCTGAGGTACCGTATATGGCTCTCATTGGTCCATTGTTGATGTGACCCATCGCTAATTCTAGTGGTCTTTCTGGTGCTGCTATTCGTGAAACACATGCTTGCCCTGTTTATGATGCTAAGTGGGTTGTTTCCGTCTTCTGCCGCTTTCTGGAAAAACTGAAAGTAGAAATTCCAGCGTTTTTTTTGGATGCCAACAAGGGGTGTTTGTCATCCATGACGTTACAGGTACATCCATTTCAAGTGGTTGAAGTTCAGCCTGCAGTACCTCACAAGGCAGGGTTCCATATGCAAAATCTATACTACGCCTACAACGCATTCATTCTGCACTTCACCAAGGCGGCCCTTTCTGACAGAGACCACTGCTTTGTTGGTGACAATGCAACGGATCACCTGCAGCTTGAGCAGCAAGATGTAAGGGAAGTGCGTATTGTTGTTTGATGTATTGGACACTACATTTTGGGTAATCCCAGTAACAGTGGCAAATGAAGGTGTATTTACCGGGATCCCAAACTTTCAACACAACAATCCTGGTGGTGACTGTTACTGGGCCTGGGGGACAACCCAAACTATACTAGCCAAGCAAAACCGTGTTCAGAACTAGTCCTACCATCGGAAGTGCCCATGTTGGCTGTTTGTCGGGGGTTGGCTGTTTTTTGCTGTGAGGCCTACACTTCTTCAGTTTTAAAAGACACGCAAGTTTGAATCAATGGTTGTTGTGTTCACCTACAATCCAGACGCTGTCGGGCTTGGTTTCGCTGCATCCGATGCACTATTGCAATCATTTGCAATCTATATGGCACACGCACGCTCCACCTTCCTGGTCCCCTTTCCCTGCCCAAAGACTGCTGCTACTACTACTTACTACTACTGCTACTGCTGCTGCTGCTGCTGCTGCTACTACTACTACTACTACTACTACTACTACTGCGGGGTTGGAACCTCTCACTGCAAACCGCTCGACATATTTTGTCATATCGAGGTTTCAACTTCGTGGTACTTGGTGGGGCGTCCCAATAGGAAGAGCGGGGAGATGGGATGATGTGGTCATACGATTGATTCGTGGATTGAATACGATTGGATCTGTCAAATCGTTAGATAATTTTACACAAATACACTGTGTGAATTTATATATCTGGGAATTCTTCCTGCCCAAAAAACACTAAGTGCGTTTGTTTCCCTGTCAAATCCCTGTTTTGCATTTTTTTCTGGACGACTCAAACTATGGATGTACACTGTAGAAGATGCTTTGATTTGACCAATGCTGCACAACCTTGAAAACCAAGGCAATACAATTGAAGTCAGATAGCACACAAACCAAACAGGTGAAAACAGACGATCCATGCCTGCATACATAGATACAAACTACAGAGATACTTTGGGGATCTTCGGGGAACATTGATTTTGGATTTATATGGATTAGTATAGATAGATTTACATAGATTTAGGGAATGCATTTAGATTTATTATATGATTATCAAATGATTCAGAAATAGATTCAGATTAAGTAGATAAGAACTTTTGATATATATTATATATACAATATATTTACATTTACATATATATATATACATACACGCAACGATCCATCCTATCTATTCCAACATATCAGCATGGGTCAGATGAGTCTACCGAAGGTTTCCTGGTGATGGCGCAGATCATCCTTATCGTTCCCTACGAGCCGCTTCTCGGTTGCCGTGACCATCCGTCGAAATAGGAGAAGTAGACATACTCAAACAAATGGTTGAAGAATTAATGTAGAACATCTACACATTTGACATGACCTAAGTGTCAATGAACTTGACAGCAAGACAGGTGTTCCTTGAGGGTTGACTTGTGCTATGTGTACGCTACCAAACAGCTTTCACTTCGTGCCCATGTTCCAGTCACCATTAAGGACCTGTGGCCCAGTCAACGGCTTTCAAGCAGCAGGAGCAGTGAATGATTCCTTCCAAATGTTGGATTATGTTGGATTTGCCTTCGGGGATGTTCTGCAGTCTTCCATGCCATTTAGAGCCACACCTTGAGCTCAGCTTGGGATTTGAGTTTGTTGCACCTTCGTTGCTAGCTGGAAGACCGCAGAATATAATGTCCAAGCCAATCTTTAACATGAGTCGAGTGTCCCTAGGGACGCGGGGTTCCCCGGGGGTCGACATGGGTGGGGTGGGGTGATGATCACGTTCCTTGAACTTGCCGACATGGTTGATGCTACGCAAGAAGTTGGGGGTGGGTGGGGTGGGGTAAT
>DF239779.1:140542-211755 GCA_000507305.1 Breviolum minutum Mf 1.05b.01
CAAGAAGTCGGGGGTGGGGTGGGGTGGGGTGGCGTTCCTTGAACTTGCCGACATGGTTGATGCTACGTAAGAAGTTGGAGGTGTGTGGGGTGGGGTGATGATCACGTTCCTTGAACTTGCCGACATGGTTGATGCTACGCAAGAAGTTCGGTGGGGTGGGGTGGGGTGAGGATCACGTTCCTTGAAATGCATGTCTGGCTTGGTGTCTCCAACAGATGCTTTCAAAAAGCCTTTGCGGCAACTCTGACTCACGTGCTCCAAGAAAAAAATGACTGTCATGTTGTTAGGGCCCCAGATTCAGTGTAAATAACAATGGAAAGTCATGTTCGCTGACGGGCGCAGTAAAATCAAGCATTTTTTTAAAATGCACAATTGAGAGCATGTCTCGTAAACACGCGAGGCTATGCAGTTTCGATATGTTGTGAAGAAAATGTATCCATGAATGTCATGAAAAATCTTCCTCTTGTTGCGAACAAACAAGGTATATGTTCGCGCAACATCAACATACATGTTATTTGAGTATGAGCTGAAAACACTGTAAATAGCGGCGTTTTATTACATTTGCATCATCAAACACTTCAGTTCTTCGGGGAACCTCCCGTCCCTACCGTCAAGTGTTACAGCAATTTTTGTACAAAAAATTGCGTAGTCCTCCCACTGTCCTTGCATTGAACATATGACATCTCTGAAATTCATGGGTTGAGATGATGTTCCACCCAGGTTTCTCCAGATTCACCTGGCTGTGTCCGTAACACAAAATCACATACACTTGGCCCCCCCAAAAAAATGTGGGCTCCGAAAAAATGGGGCTCAGTTGTTCATTGGTGTTGTTGTTGTTGTTGTTGTTGTTGTTGTTGTTGTTGTTGTTGTTGTTGTTGTTGTTGTTGTTGTTGTAAAGAAACAACTTTTGTTGTTGGTTGAGTTATATACGTATTCCGAAACAAACAAAACACCATCGACAGTATGTGACTGTGTTTTGTTGGAATTTTCGGGTGCAGGGCAGATGATTTGGCAACTGGAAATTCCGCGACTTGGCTCAATGGAATCTTGATGGGCATTTTGCTTATTGCAAGCTGGTGTATCAATGAGGACTGGCATTTTTATTGTTATATGGAAGGTAGGCATCACACCATGTTAGAGAATGTGTGATATTAAGTTAGTTGATGTTTTGCATGTTTGTATTTTGTATTGTTTTGTTGATACTCTTTTGATGCACAAAATCATCTAGCAGGTGGGATTCTTCAAACATTGGAATCGAGATAATCAATTCAACCCAACTAACGTTCCCTATCAGAAGTTAAGGTTTAAAAAGACCTTCTTCAGGAGAATCATGGTCTAACAAAATGAATAACCTCTTCTCCGGCTATTATTTCACAGGAGGGTCGAACGTTTTGGGTCGTTGGGCAGGTTGATTTGCAACAGCAACCTGTGAATCATTTCGAGGGTGGATTCACAGTACCAGCTCGAATCCACCAACATCAAACCATCCCACCTTGGATGCTACAAGAGGAATCCTCCAACTTGTCCAACAAATTCACCTTGGTGGATGTTTTTTTCTTTGTTTCATCCAGTCCCAAACATGTTTTTAAGATGTGTTTCCACTTCTATATCATCCGCATTTTTGGTAAGATTTTTGTTTCATAGTTGTTTAAAGAGTTTTTCCTTTCATCCCATTTTTTCTACTTGAATCCCAACCAGAGTCAACATCTTCATTCAAAACTCCTGCTTTTTTTCCACCCCAAAATCTTCAACACAAAGCCATCAAATTCCCCCAAGGCTGAAACAGTTTTGCTCCGATTTCTTCACATGGACCCTGGAGAACCGTGGTTCCATCGTAGCGGTACCTCGGGATTTCACTTTGATTTTTTCGTTGATTTTCTCTGAACGGTTTTCTCGCAACCAGAAATGAAAGGTTGGAATTTGTCGCGATGTTTTGAAGGATTGGTGAATTTCGGCCCCATTGATTATGAATAGGAATACTGTATAGAGTTCTGATCTATGTAGTAGCCAGAGCTATGTTGTCGTTGGATTTGTTTTTTGTGTTTTTGCTTCTTGAGATTACAACTCATTACAGGGGCTCAATGCTTGCTGTGAATTGGCGATTCGCGATTCTCAGGCGATGCTAATGGCTATGTTGGTGCTTTGGATGCTGCATCAGGCACAAGCAGATTTGTGAAGTGAGATATTCCAAGCGGCTCAAGCACATTACAAGTGGCACAAGCTGAGGGCTAGGGCTTGATAGCCTTACTTTTAGTTGTTTTTTTCTGCAAAGATGTAAGCTGTTCATAACTGTTCGTTTTTTTTTTCGATGACCTACACAGGTGTCCTTACGAACCAACAGGAGTGTGCCATTCTCAGATTATAGACATGGTGCCAGTGGAACAGATTTGGAGGATAGAAATCAAATTCCAGAGCAGTCAAAGCAGCCCGAGAAGATAAAGCCGAACCAGCAGTGTTGGAGGGTGAATTATCCTCAATTTGTTGGTGTTCATGCCATTCATGCCTTCACAGTATATGTATGCGTTGCAGGCATGCCGTGGAAGTCTTGTTCCTTTGTTTAGCTGCAAGTTGATAGTATGGTTTCATACAACTGTAATGTATTCACACCAGTTGCTGTTGCGGTTGTAGTTGATGATGCTGTTGTTGTTGTTGTTGCCGCTGCTGCTGCTGCTGTTGTTCTTTTCGTTGCTCGCGAGTCGGCGGACAGTATGTTAGCATAAACTAGCGCGCGACAATCCCTACCGCAATATAAACAATACAACATAACAACAGTTTTTTCTTAATGTTCTTTTGTTAGTGGTTTGTCATTGTAAATTTTTAATTATTTGTGCTGGGGTCCAAACTCGCATCATTTCCACATAATAGGGGGATGGTCATTAACCCAATAGTAGGGGTTTTACATACCTATTGTAAGGATTCCATATTCAAGGTGGGATGACCATCCCCAATAGAAGGAGTTGATGAACCCTGCGCACATTTGAGTGTACCTCATGTCACCCTGCGGGGCTGGACCCAACCTTTTTTAAAGTGGTACTAAGGTGGTGGAACAAATGTCTGGCGCGGCCAATCGACAGGTTGCATCTTTGAGCAGGTCATTGGTTGGGGAGAGAAAGCTCTGGAAGTAAACATCCTTTAGGGCCCAAACTATTTTTAGTGTACTGAGCTTGTAATGGTACCTTTGTTTTTTTGGAGGGGTTTATGTGGCTTAGCCCAAAGTTAGGCCCAAAGTTTATCATGGTTTACCAAGGAAAGGTTGCTTCAGTGTCAAACTGTGATTGTCTTGAATGGAATATTTTTTTGATGATTATGAGCACATGCTTCAAGGAAGACGTATTGTCGACTGAAAAACGAAAAAAGCAGGAAACAGGAACAAAAACAAGAAAACAAAATTAGTTGGACGCAGTTTTGTACTAGTAGGTGGTGGTTTCAACACATGTTTTATTTTCATCCCGAAAATTGGGGGAGAAGATTCCCATTTTGACTCATATGACTCATATGTTTCAGATGGGTTGGTGAAAAACCACCCAACTTCCCTCGTGCTGTACGTACTAACCCGACACGAAAGGGAGCTTTGGCGTATGGAGCGGCGGAACGACTTGCTGAAACGGCGCTTGGAGTGGTTGGAGGGCAAGGAGGACGGGTGTTTCGCCTGCAGAAATCGTAAGTAAGATCAACATGCTTAGTGAGTTTTGAGTTTTCATCTGTGATTCACAAATCATATCAAATCATCAAAAATCCTGCAATTCGCATTGCTCATTGAAATGAAGAGCAAATGGAAGAAATTTCTGGAGCCCATGTTGGGAATCCTTCGTTCCAGGCCGCAGATGAATGAGTTCATTGAGTGAACAGTCGGGGGGCGGCACGTGCCACGTGCACCATCGTGCACTTGAAAATATATCAAACTAGTCGCACTTGGTTTAGTTTTCTTTGACTGCATCAGCTACAGTATAATTGATTGCTTTCGAGCAAACAGTTGCCCACTGATAGTCGTGCACATAGCATGGGGCGTTTTGATGGATTCAATAAACCATCTGGATCTTTTGTGGGACGTGTCATTGGAGGTTGCATAGATTTCGTCCATTGGATTGTTGCACTTAAAGCTTATGCAGTTTCGAACTTCGGACTTGTTGTGTCAATATGTTTCTTTTTTGTGCATCGATTGCTTTGACCATATGATATCATATCGTCACAGGGTAATCTGTAGCTAAAAGAATCAAAGTGGATTTGCTGGATTCATATTTACCTAACCTACCAGAATTTGCCAATTTTAACCTATGGATTTTACAGTATGGCATTGCATACTAGGTGGTGGTTTCAACACATTCATGACATGTTTTATTTTCACCCCTGGGGAAAGATTCCCATTTTGACTCATATCATTCAGATGGGTTGGTTCAATCACCAACTAGAAAATGATTATAAACAACATGATTTTTAAACCCAATTGCCAGTTGACAAGATGATTTTCCACTCTCCAAAGGTGTAATCCTATACACGAGTTGTATCGGCACGAGCTGCAGCCGCTTCTGTAAGAAGCCAACCGTGAAAGCTGTGACAGCCAAAGCTGCTGACCTACTTGGCCGAACTCCGTTAAAAGGTGGCCTGGTAGTTTGTACAAAGAGCAACCAATGCAAGCGTATTGCAATCTGAAGAGCAGAGAAACTGTTTTTTGTAGATATTTTAACAACAAGGGTTTGGTGGGGGTTGGAGGATGAGTTTACAGACTATTTCACAGTACTCAGGCTGATTCTCAGGTATGAAGTTGAAAGAGCTAGACTGATTGAGTCAAGAAGTTTGGCAAGAAGATTGCTGAACCTAAGCCGTGATTTGTGTACAGGAGACATGTTGATCTCTAGCATCACAATAAGAGCCCCCAAACTTTCATTAAGGCTGATTGCCCGGGCAATGCGTCATTTGGAAAACAACGTCCATGCGAAAACTCTATGCTTGTGTCATGTTGCGCTGGCAAATGCTGCCATCTTCGCAAACTCGCAAAAATGCGAGTATTCACGACAGATGGGATGCCTACTGGATGCACCTGTGCATGGAAAAGGGAAGATGGAAAAGAGAATAGATTACCTATCCCACTGTTTCTACAAGATAATTCTGTAATTCTATTAATGTACTGCTCTTCTACGTTCGTAGTTGTGATTGTATGCACAATTCAAAACCTCTGAACATGTTGCTTTGTTTTCATCCATGCAGAGCTGCCTTCAAGATAGCTTGGATATTTTTTGCCCTGCCAGTGATTCTGGCCTTTCGGCACGTCAGCCAAAAGGTTGGTTGGCAATGTGGAAGCTGCCAGGTGTCGAGTTCAATGTTGGATACTGTTTGCTTAGCACTAAGCGAACTAAGCGCGTTGTTTTCATGGCCATGTCACAATTGTCTTTCATTAGCAACTGGCTCTGGAACATGTTTGCTTTGTACGGTTGACTCCCATCCCAACAATATACTGTATTTATTGATATATCAATCTATTTGAATACATCTAAAATTTGTATTGGCAAGTTACTGTGGAGTATCACGCTGACTTTGTTAGTCCAGTGTTTTGATGCCATGTATTTCTTTGTGTCCAATTTTGCTGGGTGGTTTTGAGGTTGAATGGAATGGGAGCCTCTGTGCTAGTGATCGATGAGGTGGGAATCCTTTCGCCAAGAGTGAAAACGGGTCTACTCTCTGGAAAACTATATAACATGTTGAGTTGCACCCAACAATCAAGGTTTGGAAGATTATTTTTGCCATTCAATTTTTCGGGTTCCATGTCACTTTTCAGGGGTGTGAAGTCTATACCTAAACTCCAAGCAACTTGAGGTATTTATTGGTAAAGGCCTTGTTTTGGAAGGTTTGAACGACTCGAAAAGAAAAAAACATTCACAACTTTCCAGGATGAAAGATATTGAAATGAGATCATGACCAGCATCCCCAACCTCTTAGCAAAGATGTGAAAACCCTTGGAGGCTGCACAAGTGGTAGAACCAGGACCTTGGGTGCCTCTCAATTGGGGTTGTGAACGTTTGGTTTTAGCCTGGAGCCTTGGATTGGTTTTGGAGCTGATGACTTCAAGTCATGTGGTGATTGAATTGCAAAATTGGGATGAATGTGTTTAGATTACCTGTAGATGTATAGATATAATACTAGTAAGCATATTTCTATATGTTTTTAGATTCTACATTTACAATTTAGGGATATGAGTTTCAATGTTATGATAGTTCTAGCTATTATCGAGCCCATATATTTTGGAGTCATGAAATTTGTTCGTTGTCCAAGTAATTTTCAAGTTGATTTATATACCCCACCGTTTAACAGTAAAAACTTGCACCTGAAAAGTCACCACCTTTGCCACGTAATTTTTGGAAGCCGCGAAACCAACATCTTCGTTTCGTCCAACCATCAGTTTTTTGTTGTGAGGTTGGAGATGAGAAGCAATTGCCTGCTACTGTCCTCCATAAACGCGCGCGAGAGAGCGGCTTGGGGATCTCACTCTTTGAGCCTTGGAGCCCAGCAGCTTCAGTTTTGACGTGAGCCATGGCGGCCTTGACAATCAACTGGAGGGAAAACGCTGAAACGCCGGGTGGGTCTTTTTGTTGGGGAATCAATGGATCCAGGACTCAAACTCCTGGGTTTTCAAAATATCCATATCCCACCATGACCTTTGGGAAGTCCGGAAAATAACTCGAAAGTGCCGGCGGGGATGGGATATGTGATTGTTGAGGTGATCGGATTATCCGGTGCATCTTTCGACTGATTGGTAACATGGTTGTAGAATTGTTTTGTACAATGTACCTCATGGTCTTATGGTTTGGTTGTTTGTAGTCACTGATTCAGAGCCAGGAAGAGATAGTTTGAATATGTTTGAAATAGTTTGGCTGAGGATTCTCAAAAAATAGAGATCAAAAGATATCAGATTCATAATCCAGAGATGATATTGATATTTGTCAGGGCACCACCACCACCCGGTTATGCAGCTTCATTTCCACACGTCGTTCAACCCGGGGGGTGTTTCGTGTCCTCAGGCGTTTCGTTCGTGACAAGATTGTATCCTTGGGCTAGCACCTCAGAGTGAAACTTCGCGAGGCAAGATGAAGGCCACTTTGGTTTGGGCTAACACGTCCACTGCGTTACCTGTACCACTAAGCCGAGTTTTAAGTTAGTGGACTTTTAAAGTGATGTTTTATATGTGTCCTGTGTATTTATGGATTTTCTATTCATGACATGTGTGCTCATCATCATCATCATCATCATCATCGTCATCGTCATCGTCATCGTCATCGTCATCATCATCATCATCATCATCATCATCATCATCATCATCATCTTCATCATCATCATTTTCATCTTCATCTTCAGTTTCATCTTCATCTTCATCTTCATTTTCATTTTCATCATATTGATCATTATGACATGACCCTCAAACAATCAAGTTTGATTTAGTTTTTAACAAAGCACGGGACGTTTGTGCAGAAACATTTAAACATACTGTTGATGGTTCAGAAATCCTGCGATCACCACCTGCACCTGGGATGTTTTTGAAACCTTGTAAATAATCAGATAAGCTACCAAGCTCAACTGTTGATCGCCGGATTTCTGAACCATGAAACAAATGTCATGGGAATCAAGGGAAACCAATGGGTAATAGTCCCTTAATAAGGCCTTATTTCTTGGGGGGTTGGCATTGGCGGGGTATCCTTAGATTCCCATGAAAATGGTTCGTTGAGACTCTTCAGGCAATGGATTCGTTCAGCTGGACGAACAACAACGCATGCATCCCAGCATCGCTGAGCCTAACTGGCACGGAGTTAGTTGTTGAAGCAAGAGATCAACGTCCCGTGTTGCCACGTACAAAAGAAATGGATTTTAAATAACGGGAGAAACTGAACCTAGACAGTATCAACTGGATATCAATTGGTTTTGATTTGTTGTTATTCAATAGTATATTATCATATATATATATATATAGTAATCACTTTAATTGCTACCAAATTTTTGATATACTTCCCACCATAGAGATTCAGTACATTTGTAGACTTTGGCCTATGATATCGCAGCCAAAGCTCCAAATTTATCATTCAATCATTCTTTTTGGGACTGCAATTGTGTGGGATCGCTGCCCCCTAGTAGTTACAAACCGAGTTATGACCCCTATACGTGGCCTTATAGATGGGTAATTGGGGTTATTTCACCCATGATAAGTGGAGTTACTGTATTTCACCCTACTTATAACTGGTTTGTGGGCCATCACTTACAAATCCATGGGAATGCTTTGGATAATTTTGATCACTGCTACTGTGCAACCCATGGCAGGCTTTGAAACATGTTGATTTTTTTTTGTGACACAAAATTTGGTTGTTTGCACAGAAGTAAGAAAGTGATTGCAAATTCACATGTTTCACAGATTATTCCTAAAGAAAAAGGTTTCCCAAAAAAACATATCATCCACATCCACAGATCCATCCGGAGATTGGCTGGAAGCATCTCAAATGTGGACATTTGCTGGCCAGGTTTCCATCACGTTGTTTTTATGATGGCACATTGACCAATGGTCCTGGCACACTGCTCCGCGAGAAGATCGATGGGTGTGGAGCCCAGGATGGTCCTTGAGGACCGAAGGTTGGTTGTTGTTGCTGATGGGTGGCAGTGTGTTGGTAATTTCCAGGTTTTGAAAGAGTCTTGAAGTAAGTGATTGTTAGGGATGCCGCGATGCCTTTCTTCTGTACTTCAAGACAGAAATGCTGTGAATCAAAAGGTAGCCTTGATGAGGCTTATATAAAGTTTTTACATGTTTGATTCATGATCCAACATAAATTGGTCGTGGTATTTTGGAGTTTTTCCTTTAGAGAAAACAACAGAAATTGGGATACCAGAATCCAGGATAAGATCATGGCGTATAATTTGCGCTTCGCAGAAGCTGTCAACCCAGGTTCCATTGGCCCAACCCAGATTCACATGTTGCCTTCGTCGAATGCGGCGCTGGTCATGGCTTGGACATCGGGTTGGGAGTGGTGAGAGTCAGAGTGGTGACGTGGTAGAAAATCAACGGATAAGAATAGTGAATAGTGTTTCCTTACAGATGTAATTGGGTTCAGTATCAAATAGTAGATGAGCCTAGTTCAACCTGTTTCTTATCTGAAAGGGGATCTTGATGAGCTTGATGATAGCCAGAAAGCCCCATTAATCTGAAATTGTGTTGTTGGGAACTGCGGTTGCCAAACTCTGAAAGTTCAACTGCCTCTGGGCAAGGTGACTGGTCAGAACTTCCGCTGTTTCTATTCATTTTGCACAAAACGAAGGCTTTGGGGAATGCACAGCATCCTGGTTGTGTACTTGGTTTCCAAGACCAGACATTCATTTTTGAGCCACCAACAAGATCCTCTTTTGGATGATTTTGTTAGGGGATTATACAACCTCCTTCCTGGTGCACGCTCCCCTTCTTATTCAGGAACGTCGTGATTAGTTAAACCCCAACAAAGAGGCATTAAGCCCTGATGTGGGTTCATGGTTGAAATAGATTATTGAAATGGTCTTCAATTCATCATAAATTAATATCATGATTGGATTCCCAGACATTAAGAGCCCTTTTAAACAGATCTATATAGATTAGATCTTATTATATAATTAATTCGAGTGGGACCACGATCAGTGACTCAATCATCGCAGGAGGGTGGTCGAAGCCATGAAAATCCCCGAGAGGTCGGAAGTCCAAGTCACGTTGGGAGTTGGAGGCAGAGAATAGTTGGAAATTGTATGAAATTCTCAATAATTACAAATAGTTTTATTGTACATTGTTGTTGTTGTTGTTGTTGTGGTTGTGGTTGTGGTTGTGGTTGTGGTTGTTGTTGTTGTTGTTGTGGTTGTGGTTGTGGTTGTGGTTGTGGTTGTGGTTGTGGTTGTGGTTGTCGTTGTCGTTGTCGTTGTCGTTGTCGTCGTCGTTGTTGTTGTTGTTGTTGTTCTTGTTCTTGTTCTTGTTCTTGTTCTTGTTCTTGTTCTTGTTCTTGTTGTTGTTGCTGGTGCTGGTGTTGGTGTTGGTGTTGTTGTTGTTGTTGTTGTTGTTGCTGGTGCTGGTGTTGTTGTTGTTGTTGTTGTTGTTGTTGTTGTTGTTGTTGTTGTTGTTGTTGTTGTTGTTGTTAAGTTCATGACTACCTCATTTTTGGGAAACATATTTTGCTTTAACATCTATTATGGCGCAATGCATTTGAGCGGGGTAGGACATTCGATCATTCTTGATTTGGCCAATGTTTTACGTATTTGGGGCCACTTTTGTTGTCAATGGTTTCTTTAACTTTGGAGAAGGCAGACACATGTTTTTTGTCCTTGACTATCATAAAGTATCAACTAACAAGGACTCTTCAGTTCTTCAGCTGATATGAATGAATTGTCAAGCGAGGTCTTGAGAGAATACATATCACTGCAGATGATAGCAATAATAAGAGTGATTGTGATTGTCATTTTGATTGGTGGTGATTGTGAAGATACCCATGACGACAACCACAACAACAACAACCACAACAACAACAACAACAACAACAGCAACAGCAACAGCAACAACAACAACAACAACAACAGCAACAGCAACAACAACAACAACAACAACAACGACAAAAAGGACTTCAGAAACGACAGACAACACAGAAAATACATTAGTCGACCATACAATCTGGGCAATTTACTCATCAACCTTTTCTAGGTGGTGCTTCAATTTTTTTTCCTTTCACCCCTACTTGGGGAAGATTCCCATTTTGACAAATATTTTTCAGATTGGGTTGAAACCACCAACCAGTTTTTCTATATCAATAAAACCTTCGCATACGGAATGGAACCCTGTACCTCGACAAATCTCCGAGGCGGAAGCTTTGATGATTGTCTTGAAGCATTGCCTACGACAAGGCCTTCAACCACACCAGGCCACGTAGATGGTGATTTGCACATTGATCCCAAGGTCTTGTAGTTTCGGACATGCGTCCAATATATAAACATTGCCAATCAACCAAAACCAATGAAGGAGAATTGTGCCATCTTCTTTGAAGGTCGTTTATGAACATCGATTTGAATGTGTATATAGTGACGGACAATCACTTAGAACATATGAAATTTTTCGAAAATAAAAAAACCCTCTCTTAGAACATGGGGATGTTCTAAGAGTACGTTTCGACCCCATTATATGTTCTAAGTGCTTGTCCGTCAATACATTAAAACCACTGATCATGATATGCAGTATGATATGCATATTAGGTGAACATGTTGGTAAAATTGGGTGAATCATCATTTTCGAAAGATTTCATATGTTCTAAGTGCTTGTCCGTCAATACATTAAAACCACTGATCATGATATGCAGTATGATATGCATATTAGGTGAACATGTTGGTAAAATTGGGTGAATCATCATAATCTTCATTGATCCTCTTGTTTTTGTTGGAAATTTGGATCCTTTCTCCCTGGTACAGTGAATGATAATACAACTTTTCCAATACTTTTTTAATTAGAATTTGAATTAGAAAAAGCTAGCAGCCAAAAAGGAAAATCCTAGAAAAAGCTGGAAAAAGCAATTGTCCAATACTTTCTTAATTTGAATCTTTATTAGAAAAAGAAAGCAGCCAAAAAGGAGAATCCTAGAAAAAGGTAGAAATAGCAAGTTTCCAATACTTTTTTAAAATAGAATTTGAATTAGAAAAAAAACAGCCAAAAAGGAGAATCCTAGAAAAAGCTAGAAATAGCAATTTTCCATTTCTTTTTTAATTAGAATTTTAATTAGAAAAAAAAAGCAGCCAAAAAGGAGAATCCTAGAAAAAGCCAATTCCATCACCAGTGATATCTGAAATCAAGAGATAGAATATTCTAATCATATCTTTTGCAATGCCTGTTGGTGGAATATTCTATCTGCTGGGACTTTTTACGCTAAAAAAAACAGGTCAATATTCTATCTGGTAGACGCTCAGTATATACATATTGTGTGTGTGTTGTGGTGGGTGGGTGGGGTGGAGGACGGGCAACTCATAGAATTTAACACAGCTAGGAGGAAGGATTGGAAAATGATTTGTTCAAATTGTAAGCGTTGGTATTTATGTATATACAGTTATATACATGTGTAAGTTTCCTGAACCGAGTCATCAGGGAATCACGGGGATTAGATACGACTGCGCATGTTCTAAGTGTAGCGTTCCAAAGACTCCGAAGACGTCATGTAGCATGCAAAAATGCAACAAAGCTGGACCAAAGTGTATGTGAATGTTTTTATTGTTGAAATACATTGAGCATTTTTTCACCCGGGGTTTCGGGGATTTGCATTTGACGGTGCATGTTCTAAGTGCAGTTTTCCAAAGCTGTGGGGACCCTTCCACCATGAAGCTTCTAGAAAGTAACGACGGCTAACTATGCATTTGAAGTTGCTAGTTAGCTAGAAGAATTCAAGAATGACTGGTCCCAATTGTTTGCGTTTGGTACCATTTGGCACCTATACATGTACAAGTTTCCTGCAAAAGATCCCTTGCGGAGTTAAATACCACTGCGCATGTTCTAAGTGTCCCTTTCGAAAGACCTGGACACATCTACACACATGCAGCGTGCAAAGATGCAACATGGGCCAACCATGTAAGTAGAAGTTACCACAAAAGAAAAACTTGACCAAAGTGTATGTGAATGTATTTCATCTGGATACTTTGAGCATTTTTCACCCGAAAGGTTTTGGGGATTCGCATATGATGGGGCATGTTCTAAGTGCAGCATTCCAAATCTGTGGGGACCCCATTACTGTCGTGCTTTCTAAATCACGTTTAAAGAAAAAAAGAGTCGCCCTAAAATCAGACACCCCTGTGCTCCAAAAAGGTGCACAAGTACACATCACATGTTTCGCTGCAATCTATTCCGATGCATTTATATATGTTCGCTTTTGTTTACAACAATATGTGGTGGATTGATTAAAACCCACAAGAATGACCAAAAATGGACCTAAGTCTACGAACCTGCCTTTTTCCATGTTTTCCTCTTATTTTCTGACCACAGTTGGCCAGGACCCTTCGTCAAACCACCTCCCACAATGACATGCGTCCCCAATTTTAAATAATTAGAGCATCAAAAATATCCTATATAAATACAACACGTAGAATATATTTGATGTTCTAAGTGTTGTTGTGGCAAGATGTGGCGGACTCAAATCACTCGGTTTGGTACGCAAGCCCTACATCGTGTAGGCAAAAAATGTATATACGGTCAACGGGCAACCGTCAACCTTGTGTGCCATATTGGGCAGCCTCTTTCAGGCACAATGCAAAACATGACTCTGAAGTCCATCATTTGATTGACTCCACACATTCGTATCAAATTATTGGAGTCAATCCTGCTCACAAGCCCCCATCTCATGTATTTTCCTCCACTTCGGGAACTACACTTAGAACATATCATTGTCACTGTGTTGTGTTGGGTTTGGTGTGGGGGGGGGAGGCGGGGCAACGCAAGTTTCCTGAAAAGAGTCTTCAGGGAATCAGGGGGGTCAAAATACGCCTGCACATGTTCTAAGTGTAGCTTTCCGAAGATGTGGAATCATTTACATACATGTCGCTTTCAAAGATGCAACAAGGGCCAACCATGTAAGTAGAAGGTAGCATAAAAGAAGGACTTGACCAACATGTGTGTGCAATCTGATGTGAATATGAGCTACATTGAGCAAAGTTCACACGAAAGGTTCTGTGGGATTTGTATTTGATGGTACATGTTCCAAGTGCAGCTTTCTGAATATGTGGGGACCCTTACACCATGAAGCTTCCGGATTGCACACACACACACACACATGTTGGTCAAGTCTTTCTTTTGCGCTACCTTCTACTCACATGGTGGGCCCTCGTTGCATTTTTGAAAGCGACATGTATGTAGATGTTTCCACATCTTCGGAAAGCTACACTTAGAACATGCGGATACTTGCCTATGTATCCTATGTATATAATTGCCCGTCCTCCCCACCCCCAAACCAAACCAAGTCCAACATAACACTAAGAGGTTTATGTTGAGGTGAATGTTCTAAGTGCTGCTTTCTCAATTGAGGCACACTTAGAAAAGAAAAGGTTCTAAGTCGGGAGAATTTTTTGAAAAAAATCGAAAAAATGTTCTAAGTGATTGTCCGTCACTATAATATACTTATAACTTATACTTAAGTACACAACTTCATATAAAATATATATTTAATGCTTGTAGCATGCACAACAAACACTTGGCTACATGTCATTGTGTATCACTTCACCATTACCAACCTGCGTTTTTTCCCGGGTGCGCAAAAGGTCGGCGTGATTACAGGATACTCTGCACAACAGGCTGGTGCATGTTGACCCTGCAGTGATGTAACCCCCCGAAAATGAACAAATGTCCCCTTAAAAGAGACCATTTGATATTGACATGTCATCTTCGAACCATCAAGTTTCAACAAATATGTTAAAGTTTTCAGGGGTGGTATTATTTCCTTACATGATCCCATGTATGTAGTACTTAATTAGATTTACTATCAAATTCGCGGAAATGTAGGTCCAAAAAACTCTACACGGTTTTCGGATTTGATATCTATGTTAGGAAAGCATTTCTTCGTTTTTGACTTGCTCTATTCTTTACATTCAGATATGTTTTCACTTTTCCCGCAGACGACCTGAAACATATCAGTATCCCATAGCATCCATGTATGGTATATTTACCTACATTTACCATAAACATCAACCCAAATGTAGGTAAATATACCAGTCCCATGGATGGTATGGGTATGGGTATCAAAATTCACGATGATCATCTCCTTGAAGTCCCGGTGGGTCAAGTTCAGTATTGAGCTTGGAAGCTGCTGATGGAAAGCAAAAAATACTGTTGATGGTTCAGAAAAATCCGGCTAGCCAGGTAGGTTGGTGGTTTATCCCATTATTTATATTGAATTACAGGGTTTTATACATCCCAGATGGTTGTTTGGGATTTCTTCCATCAACAATATGTTCGCAATGTTCGCTTGAGCAACATCATGTTTTCCATTTTTCAGAGTGGAATCCCCCTGTGGATTGGCTGGGATTTTGGTCAATCCTCAGCCACCCAAAATTGAAAGTCTGGGTAACAGAGAACAACCAACAGACCCGGTCGTTGCCACCAACCAACAGACCCAGCTGTTGCACAAAAACTGGCACCTTTTAGCACACACGAAAAGGTGTTTACTGTAGTTTGCTGTGACTTTTCTCGTGGACTTGCTGACATTTTAACCCATACCATCCATGGATATCCATGGTATATTTACCTGCATTTCGTTGATTTCTATGGTAAATGGTAGGCAAATATACCAGTCCCATGGATCCTATGCGCAAGGAAATCCAAACCAAAAAAGGGGGTCCAAAGTGGTCAGTCAGGAGCTTCTTTCACGCCATTGGGCCGCCTTGGCACCGCAATTGGGTTTTGGTCCCAAAGATTTGCGGGTGACTTGTCTGTGACTATGTTCTATTCGGGGGATCTCGGGGAAGTGGTAAAATCGTTGAAAATGGACATGAAATTTGTTGGAAGCCTTGTGGTTTATTTGAAGAAGTTGGGGATAGTAATTTTAGTTGGGTTTGCTTAAGATTATGATGTTTGGAAGCAGAGGAGCACTTCTTGAGCTTACATCTGACATCAATGAGATATGTGAATAGTGATTGTTTGTTGATTCCAGACCTTCAAGCCGTGAGTTAAATGTATTTGGATGGATTTACTGTTGGATTGGTAATGATTACGACTACCTTTGGACCCCAAAACCATGAACAATGAAGGTTTTAGGCCCATAATATATGGGTCATAACCCCTAAACATGAAGCAAACGTGGGTTTTTTATGGTATGACCTATTCCATTTGGCAGCCGCTTGACATGTCTCGACATGCCTTGAAACCACCATACATGGCGCAGGTGGACACGGTGGATGGCTTCCAGGCAACGTTTGGATGCATGTTGATGATACTGACTAAAGGATGGATTGGTTTGCCTCATGATGATGATGATGATGATGATGATGATGATGATGATGACGAGGGGGAGGATGAGGATGATAATTGATGATGACGTTCTTACTTGTCCTGACATGTTGGGCAAATGCTTCAAATATTTGATGACAGAAGCACACAATATTGATACTTTGCTTTCACCTGCGCCATATCTACCTATCGTCCCAGTTTTGAAGCAGTCCAAAGAAGGGAACCAAAACCCTAACATGGCCTCACAAGGCCTGAATTCATGATCTTCCCAAAGATGATGACAGTATTTGTCATTGACTTCCCTCATTGCCATACGACATGTTTGCAGCCCACGAAAAAGATCTCGCAGGGCGCTGAACGTGATTTAATCTTGGCATCCACAGTATGGACCTCATTGCTACAAATTCATACCTTGGAAGCTGTTATGCTTGATGTTTCACAAAACTTCCCGCGTTTGGAGGGTTCAAACATGTTAGAACACCCATAAACATGGTAATCAACAGCACACCTTCGGAAGTTCAATGGAAAACCATGGTAAATTTCATGTAAAAAAACACCATACGGTATCAACTATATAGTTGGCGACTTATTTTGGTCCATATAAGTCGCCCCTACAAGTAGTATGTGGATGTAGCTTGCAACATTGATTTCCATATAACCCTTGAGCCAATCATTGCTGCTAAGGTGAGGTCCTTCTTTCAGGTAGTCACCTCAACCGACATTGGGGATGATGAATCCTGGAACGAGTTTTTGTTGGGATGTCATTTCAAGAAAAAAGCATGGAAAATCCATGTTCAAAGTTGTTAGTTTGAAACATGAAGGTAGAGATTCCATTGATAGCTGTCATAATTTTTACATCAACTGAAAAAAACGAGAGATCTCCACAGTCAGAGATGCTGACGATCTACCTGGACTTGAGGTGGGTTTCATGCGAGATCCTCGTCGTGCCAACGTGATGCTCACTCGTCATAAATCCTAGCTGGTGAGCGGTGCATCGTTCACAGATTCTTGTAGATGTCGTCCTGAAGTGAGAATGCATGACTCTAAGACTCTAATGTCAAGACATTGCACTTGTATGATAGAGCATTACGATAGCGATTGATTTACTTTCATAAGTACTTAGTTACATATGAATATATACATGTACACATGATAGCAGATGTATATACATGCATAGAAACACAGGTCATGCGTTGCCTTGATTTGCAAAGAAACGTTTTACAGAAGCTCTTGAAGCAGATATCTTGGTGCCATGGTAGGCCACGTTTTGCCCAGGTGCCCGGCGGGGTCTCATCGTTTTTGGCAACCAACAGACCTTACAGAGTGAGGTTCTGTGGGTCGGGTGCAGGATAAATTCACTCAGGAGTCCTTGGAGAGATTGACGTTCTTGGAAGTTGTACCCTTTTATATCCCTTTTGTATCCTTTTATATTATATGTTCTAGCAATTTGTAGTTTGTAGCATCAGTTTTTTTGATGTGAAGGTAAGGTAGATGAAAAGAAAGCAAGCCCTGGATTACAGCTATATTTTTGGATGACAGAACTACTTGAGATGATTTCCAGATAGAAAAAACATAAAACACCATAAACCCAAGATTTGCTGCACGTGACACCTCATGGTTTGTTTCAACTTCAATCAAGTCCGCTTCCTGCTGGAACATTCCCAGTGTGATGTTGTGCCACTTTCAGCCTAAGACGTGTAAAAAGCCACATAGAAGCAAACAGCCTTCAAATGGAGCAAGCCATCCCCTGGACTAGGTTCCAAACACACTATGACTATATCTATCTATTATATCTCATATATTTGTATGAGTTACAGACCCATACATTTTTGGGCAAAACCAAAACCTTCCTTTTTTTTCATGGTATTTGGGGGGTCCAAAGTTTGCATATCGTCGCCAGGTGGAAACCTGGAAACCTTGGATTGACTGGGTGAAAGAAAGGCACGTCATTTGAAGAGAGTAATCACATGTCGAAGATGATATGAAGATGAGACTATGACTATTGGTGGTTCAGAAATCCGGTAAACTCACCAGTTGAGGTTGGTAGTTTATTCCATTTTTTACAGTTTTTTTTTGCAGGTGGTTGTTTGATTTCTGAACCAGCAACAGTATGAACATGGAACACAAATTGGGAAGATTGACAAGTTTGTCCGTTGTGTCATTTTGTTTCATTGAAACACCTTCAAACATCAATTCTGTAAACATTTAAGTTGAAGGCAAGGAACCCAACACATCAGAACCCCCCTGGCAGGCAAATTGAAGTCAAACTTGAGGACCTCTTGGACCAAATCGAGGTTCCAGGCGGCGTTCCTTGAATTTTCCACAGAACTGATGTTCAAAATGGGGGTTTCCAAAAATAGGGGTACCCCAAAATGGATGGTTGAAAAAATGGAAAACCCTATTAAAATGGATCATTTGGGGGTACCATTATTTTTGGAAACCCCCAAATGAAGCAAACGTAACAATCGAGTTCTTGTAGGTTGATGATCTATTTTCTATGCAATGCATGCTGCATGATTTGAACACTTACAATCTTGAGATGGCCAAAAACAAATATGGTTGACCTCAGATTCAGGATTTTGCAAAGTAAGTCTTATTGCTCCCTTGACCATTGTCCCTTTCAGTTTCAAAGTGAAATCGCTGCAGCACTACATGCTCTCTCGTAGAGGCCCTTCGACCACACCCTTTTTACCGGAGGAGCAGAGATGAAACCATGGAAACTGGGTAAAGGTGACACTTGAAAAGTCATGCTCCTCAAACAAATGTATGGATGACAGGGACAAACTGTATGCATATTTACGTTTTGTATATGTCTTATGTGTTCTTTAATGCGTTCAATTCTGTTCAGATAACTCCTTTCAACGCTGTGAACGGCGTGTATCAGCATGTAGGTACTCTTGAGTCAAAAGTAGTGGCTCATCACATGGGAGTTTCGCAATGGATTGGGCTGACTGTTGCAAGATTTCTCAATGTTTCCAAGACTGCAGAGAGATAGGTGAAAAGCACTACGGACAGATACTGATGGTTTTCAAGCGCTACAACATTTGAAGCATGCTGGCATCGCATGAGGAGCCTCTTCCATTTGTTGAGGAGAATGGCACAAGGACTCCAAGAAAATTCGTCGCAATGGTGATTCAGAGTTTAGATGCTCCGGAAAGTCTGAAACATAAAAAGCAAACTGGAATTTGATGTTGATTCACATCAATTTGATGGATATTTGATGGAATTTGAAGTGAATTTGATGGTTCCATCAATATCAACATGTGTTGGAATTTGGTGTTGGAATATCCTTGATTTGCCATTTTGTCGGTTGTTATCAGATACAAGTTTTGGATGACAAGCAGCAGGAGTCGATTTCCGAATGCCAAGCCATCAACTCCAAGGTGGTGGGGAAATGGTGGGAAAAACTTCAGTGGACCTGAACCTATTGGCAAAGATGTTGACATGGGTGTTTCCAACAATAATGGTACCCCGAAATCATCAATTTTAATAGGGTTTTCCATCATAAACCATCCATTTTGGGGTACCCCTAGTTTTGAAAACACCCATATGTTAACACCATGGTTTGAAATCTCATGTTTTTGTTGTTGTTTTTTTTGTAGTTTTTCATTTCAAACGCTGAAACATAGACCATGGTTGCCAAACAGAAATTAATTGATGTCCCAGAAGCTGGAGTAGCGGTGAAAGCTTTTGAATGATTTGGGCAAAGCTCCAAATACAGCTACTGTACAAGTCCGAGGAAATTTGCTCCTGAATTGTTGACTGATCCATTTGTTGGTTGGATGCTACAATGATTGATGACTAATATGGCGCATGACTAATTATATATCAAATTCCACCATTGTGTGATTTTTATTGAACATCATTGAACATAATAATATGGGACCGCCTAAAGGCCTGTTCTGAGCCATCAAAATGCATTTTCCACAACTAGCAGTGTTGGCAAATTATTTGCAAACCGGCAGAAAGTCTTAAGAACACCCGAATAAGTTCGACTTTCTGATCAGCCTGAAATACTCTTTTGTGCTTTCCGTATAGTAGTGAAGCGTGCTGAACCCTTTGGTCAGGTTGCTGGCTCTTGGAGATTTAGGTTTCATTTCAGACCCCAAATTCACACATTTATTCAAGAGAAATTGCATCCCTGCTGTGCGGGATGCTGAATGCATATGAATGCATGGTGTGTTGATCTTGCAATCTTGCAGGGCAGATGAACCGCCAGTAAATGGAGAGACAAGGTTGGTTTTTTCCGCATTGACTTGCTGGAAAGGGTTCGCAGTATAAGCCTATTGGCAAAGATGGTTGTGGTCATGAGGCATGATGGCTATTTAACACGAAATGATACGAAATGTAGTATTGTTTTAATTGTTTTGATACTTTTTTTTGGATGAGCAAACAGGAGTTGACCAGTCAAAGGACTTTCGAAGCAGTCATAGTGACGATGACAGTAACGATCGTACTGAAGGTAATGATCCAATGATCCTGTCATGACATTTCCCAATTTTCCAAGATGGATGATTGGATTATTAATTTGTGGTCTACATTAGTGATAGATGCATACAATATATTCGCAAACAAAGTGACGATCAATGGCAGTATGTAGATGGTGGTACATATATATATATATACATGTATATATATATATATATATATATGTGTGAACATTATACATATAATATATACATATATTTTTACACACATAGTGCATCATGTTATATCCTATTACTACATTTTTTCCTGCACATCTTCTTGCCATCTTAGATTTGTGCATGTGGATGGAAGTCGACACCTCTGACAACATGATGGCAAATATACCCCCTGAAAACTAACATGACAATGGACAATCACCATTTTTATCGATGTTTAATGGGAGAAACATCTTCAAATGGTTGTTGTTTCCATTGTTATGACATTGTTGCAACATCATGTTAATTTAAGGTGGTGTACTGCTTTGGGTGATGATTGTTTGGGTGATGTGTACTCATCCCAGTCACCTGTGTTCGCTTAGTCCGGTTCTGCCTCCAGCAAGGCGATCGCGTCAAGATCATTGGTTAAATGCAGTGGACGTGGCCTGAAGCATTGAATGCGAAATGTCGTCTTTTTTGAATCGTTGTTCAACCCGGTTGAAGCAGTGAAACATAAATGAAGAATCAATATTGAGTGTGTGTGTATATGTATATATTAGTACCCACATCATATCAATCATGGGCATCAGCAACAGCATGAATCATCAAATGTTGAAATAGGTTAGCTTAAATATGATATTCACAACAACAACAACAACAACAACAACAACAACAACAACAACAACAACAACAACAAGAAGACAACAAATAAGACGGGCAAATCAACAAGCTGCCCACAATCGGCCGCTGAGGTCTTACCTGTCGAAACTTCAGATGTGGAGCTGCACGAGTTGTTTCAACCGAGGAGCTGAAGATCAGTCGAACTAGTGATGGTTCAAAGCTGTTCAGGATCAATGGATTTACTCTACCCATAGGATCCATGGGACTGGTATATTTGCCTACATTTGGTTGGTTAGTTTTTATGGTAAATGTAGGTGAATATATCATTCATACCATTCATGGATGCTATGGGCTATATTTGAATTGAACATTTGTCATAGAATCTTAAAACTGGATTCATACATTTTATGTGTATACTAGGAGACAGAAAAAGGCATATGTGAATCATGAATGTACCTTGAACAATCATGAACACATATGTTTACAATGTAATCATGCACATTAGAATTCTGCGTTTTGCATGATCAATGTACTTTGCCAGACAAGCCTGATATTTTTCAAGCAGAAATGGTTTGTTCAACGATTTGCAAAAGATTTGTGGGACCTTGACCTTGACTGTAATTTACATGTTATTTTGTACAGGACGGCAGATGAAGCAAGATCGAATGGCGAGACAAGGTGTGGCTGAAATCTTGCAGAATCGGTTTCCGGTTTCCGGACAAAACCTGCACGGTTATCACTACAATCTGTTCGACTCTATAATGCTGACATTGACTATATTGACATAGCCGTTTGTTTTGCATCGACAAAAGGGGTCGAAGAGGAATCCCACATGGAAGGTTGCGCCCGCAGTATCCCTGCTAGTCGACGTAAAAAAGCACCCACAATGATTTGCCAGGATTCCCCAGTGGTTTTGCAAACACCAAATCAGATCAGTTTCGATGAAACAACAAAACTCTGCGATACAAAACATAAGTAATTTTTGAAGTTGCGTGGATATAAAGGCAAATATAGATAAGCTCTGAAGAACATGAAATGAAATAACCACACATGAATGAACATGAACTGAATCATGAATGAGAATGAATGATTTTCGCCACGGCGCGCTGAAGCTTAGAATGAGATACATTTTTTTGCGGCAATATGGGTTTTAGGCATGTTTTAACGACGGGTATTCAAAGCTTGTGTGGCCTGCTAGGGCAATTATTACTTGGGTCTAACATGGACATGAAACAGCCACAGAAAAACTACACCTGATTACGTTGATGATGAATCATGATGTTTCACAATGGCCATAACTAGAGGTGATTGTTTTTTTTGAATTCCAAAAAGAGGGGTCTAAGTACTGTTGATCTGATAGAAAACACGACATGAAAACTATGAAAACACCCAAGTGTCGCTGGATGGTGGACCGTTTTCCCACACCAAACCATTGGGCCTTTTGGCAGGCCATCACCTCATGGCTTCAATGCGGACGTCGCTGCCTGAAGGGGTCAAACCTTAGCAATTTGCCCAGGTTGGAACAAAATAATTCGTTGTTTGAATCCTAGCAATTAATATAGGATAGCCCCCCAAAAAAAGACTCCATAGATTTGTATAACAACCATCATTGGACATAACCCCAGGATGTTCGCATCCAGTGTGCGAACATAACCCACTCAATGGTTCTAACATAACCTAGGACAACCATGGACACCAACAAGCATGAAGCAAACCCACATCCTGTCACACCACGGTGCGAGGTGTCCCAAGCAGAGGAACCCGAAAGGGTCCCGGTTTGGGAGGAATATGTTTGCCATCTCAGGGAACGGATCGGGTCAGTGGAAAGTTGACAGCACTGCCTGCCTATAGCTGTATGTTAGTGATTGCAGATATAACTTACTGCATGTTATTGCAGATAGTTTGGAAACTCATACATAACATAGACATAACATAACGCATGCAATAGGATAATCTGAGCGATGTTGTGAGAGTTTAGAATGATGATACTTTCTATGACGGACATGCATGTAGAGCACAATTTGTTTCCGCATTCCATTTAGACACAGTTGGCCAACAAATTGGAAATGGTAGTGTACGCCATGGCATGGCAGCTGTACTGATTGGAGGATATTGGATGTAGATTTATGGTAACAGAGTTTATTGCAGATTTGCCTAAGTGGAATGATTCGTCTCAAAAGAATTTGTCAAACATGATGCCAAAGAAAGGTCAAGTGTCAAGAGTGATTACTTGTTCAATACTTATTATTTCTTATCATCAATATTTTTGGCATGGTTTACTTGCTCGCCCTGCTGGATATATCGCGGTCCATTCCTGAAGCTTGTTTTAATCCTTTCACATGACAGATTCTCAATCATTCTTAAACATTTTCAGCACGTCAGACTCACAAACAACCCAAGGTGTGCCCGACCACTGGCAAAGCATGGCTGTGGAACGAGGCGTTGAAATCGGAATCGGAAGTCCCGAAGTCCTTGTTGATTGGATCCCTTGACTGTGTAGTTTCATGCCGTCCGACTGGGTCGGACAGACTGACTCTTACCATGTTGTGATTCAGTAGAGTGACCTGAAATCGCATGAAACTATACCATGCACGATTGGATATACAGTATACTTGGATTCAACTGTTTTTGTTCATGGTTTCCTCTCGATAGGTTTCTGAGAGTTTTCTGAACAAACGCCTTTTGTTTGGACAGTTTCTTTCAAAACGGACTAAAGGTAGAAACTCAGTATAGCCATATATGAATACTGTTGATGGAAGAATTCCAGTTGATAGCTGGTTTATCCCATTATTTACAGGGTTTTATACATCCCAGGTGGTGGTCGCCGGATTTCTGAGCCATAAACATGTAATTTTATTGGTAGATACCTGATCCCATGGTTCATCCGCCAGGCCACCCAGGAGGCCAAATGGAAGGACTCCTAGAGATCAAACGAGCCGAATCGAGAGATCTGGTGCTGGCAGCTGCAGCCTCTTGGCTTCGGTCAGGTCTCCGCCTCTCTTGCGCGTTGTCCGCGCTGAGAATTCGTCGAAGGCATCTCCAACTTGCAGGGACGAATGCTGGCTGGCAATGAGAATGTCTCAGCCCAAAGCTTCTGTGCAGATGCTGCTTTAGGGTCTTGTCCCTAGCAGTTTCTGAGTTGAGGTCAGTGTGGCAGGCTGCTATTTGTTGCAGCAGCACGTCAGGAATCGGTGACATTCTCGTCATCCAGTAGAATCGGTGAGTACCCACCATGATGGCTAGCGAATGCTAGCAGTGTGAGACCACCCATAGTTGTGACTCAGTTGAGGTGAGGGGTTGGTTTTGCCCTTTAATGAATTCATCTTGTGCTGAGACCAGAACAAGTGATGCTGAGCACTTGCTGACTTCTTCTGCTCTTTGGTCTTTGAACTGATCAAGGAGAAGGGAAATGGCTTGTGGCACATGGGGATCCCGCTTCTTTGCTGCCAGTTTCTTCGGCTGCGTCTCTGGACGAGCTGAAAACGCGCCACGACACTGGAGGAGGCACTCCATGCGCCAACTTGCCGCAGGTCGGGCCCAGTTTGACGGTCTTTGAACTGATCAAGGAGATGGCTTGTGGCGGCGCATAGGAAAACTGCCAGAGCTTGCTTCTCATTTAAAAGGAGTGTAACAGAACCCATCCGACATCATCTCGTTGGAAGCTGGATGCCTGGAAATAAGAAGCGCTTGTTGCTGCGGATTTGGGGTGGGCATGGTTCCATCAGAAGCAACCTCCCCCCCCTCAAGCGCATTTCTTGTGAGAGATGCCTGAACGGTCAAGGCGCTTATTTGGCTGAAAGACAGGTGCAAGTGCTTTCAATATTCAGTCTTCAGTCAAAGAAGAAGTTGCTGTTTGTTTGGAGGAGATGCCTTCGCAAGGCCAAAGATACATCTTGGGCCATTCTACAGCTGGATGTGGCTCCTGTCACCTGTCCTCGTCCACGGAAAATCGCCGATCCAAGAGAATCAGTGAGATGATGAAGTGATTCCGTCTTTTTGGCTAATGCTGAGGTGGCTTGTTGCTTTTTTGGCGTCTTTCGCAGCACCTGTTTCCCCTTTCGTGGTGTGTTCAGGAGGGCATGAGAAACAGTTGCCATGGCTAAATGTGTTCATTGGCGATGCGGATACAAAGCCCATCCCAACGAAAACCAGTTCAACGGATTTTGCTGCCGGCACCTCGCAGTTGCCTCTCATGCTGCTGCGAGGCTCACAATTTTGGCAATTTTGCCCTTCGATCCTTTGGTCTAATCAGCAGGACCTGCCAAGAGTTCGAGAAGTTTTTGAGATTGCAAAGGAATTTACCACTGTGAAGCTGCGGCATTTGCCATTTTGAAGTTGAGGGGCTTCAAAGCGGATCGGCAGCGAGTGTGGCATTTTATGACATTCCTTTAGATTCGCCTACCTCCTTCAGATGATTAGCAGATTTGGTTGAGTTTCTTATGTCATTGTGTATGTGTGTATACGATTATTATTTCATTATATAATACTATATATATAATATATCATGAGTTCTATATGATGGTTTGTTTTTTGGAATAGTTGGGGATGGTTGGTCGAGAGTAGAAAACTTGGAGTTGACTGCAAAACCCAGTTTTTGGTTTGCAGCACGATTTTTACAGTACCTCGTCCAATGCCGTGTGCAACGGGCAAAACAACAAAAAACACGTGTGCATTCTCAAAGATTTTGCATTTTGGTTTTTAATGCTGCCGTTATTGTCTTGCCGATTTGAGTTGTTTAATTTTTTTGTGCAAGCATTACTTTGTAAATGATCTTGGCAAACCATCCCTGCCAGGCCAGTCTGTGTCAAAGGTTAAGTTCATGAATTTGGAAGCCGATGAATTTGCATGCTGATTATTTGAGGTCCATGCGGGGATGGAAAATGAAAGCCATTTGCTGCTCAGGAAGCAACACCCTCAGTATCATCTCCCACCATCATGGTGTTACTTGCAGCAACTAATTGCAGACAAACGCATGATAAGGAAAGCCATACGTCTATATGACTCTGTGATGACATATCCTTGACATTTTCAACAGCAGTTTTGAACCCGTGCAATTGTGTTTTCCCAAATCTACCAGACGACTTTACCACTGCACACTGTCCGCCATGGAAAGTGGCTTTGGGTGTCATGTTGCCAGAGGCCGGTGATGATTGCAATCTGCTATGATGTGCAATGCTTTCTTGGTTCTTTGTGTTGTTGTTTGTGGTCAGCAAAGTCAAAAAAAGGTGGAAAGGTAAAGCAAGATTGACGAAAGTGGACAAACTATCGACAATACATGACACGTATCCCCCTTTGGATTTCCACTACAGAAAGGGAGGACTTGGGTGCTCTACAAACCAGTTTTAGGGTCATATTTGTAAGCAAAAAATGGACTTGGACACTTGCTTTTTGTAAGAGCCTATTGTATTTATAGCCATTGAAGGAATCATGCTAGACTTCCGCATCTCTTTTGTAAGGCAAACATATGTGTTTTTCAAGAGATCTGACTGGATGCCATCTAGAATGGAATCCTTTTTGTAGAGGAAATTCAGGCCTATGGAGAACCAATTTGTAAGATATGTGCACTTATAATCCAGCTCTACACAAACCATTCACGCCAAGATTGCTACAAAAAGAATATAAAATGCGCTACCGTTGAACCAGCTGTGAGAAACCGAAATCCTTACAACGCGCTATCCGCCAAAACCATTCAAAACCTAGGTTTTGGAAGAGATTTCGTTTTGTTTCAATTCTTTACATATAAGTTTAAGTCATCATTTGTTGTTTTTGTTTTGCTTCACCTTGACCAACCGGGTTTGGACCCACTGGAAGTTCTTACAAAAAGCTGGTTCCGGAGTAGTGGTGTTACAGAATGGTGTTGGCCAAATTCACAATGTGGTCCATCCAAATCACACCCAAAAAATCCTTAATGATTGAAACACCTTCAAAAATCGATTTCTTTCCCGGGTTTTGGAAGAGTTTTTTCTTTTTTTAACAAAAAGGTGTTTCGAGAGTAGTGGTGTTAGGCCCCAAGCATTAACAACGCATCCAAACCAACAACTCAAGATGCAACCCAACAGTTTTGTCTAGGCACCCGCAGCTGAAAACATGAGAAGGCATATTTTCTTGAAAAATCAATTCAGGTTGTAACTTGTGAGATCGCTGGATGTCATTGGGAGCAATCACCATGATTGTGCTCTGACATCACAATACCATGCAATACCCCCCCCAAAAAAAAAAGTGTGAAAAAAACTCAAGTCCATCCTGGTTTGACATCACAAATACTTGCAAAAAACACGCGCAGAAATGATTGAATAAAATAACTGATCCAAACTTGGGTCCCTAACAAATTCCCATACCCTTTTAGTAAGATAATCTTTGGGCCTATGTTGGAACCGGTGATCCCTTTTTACAGGGAGTTTTGAGGGGTTGGTCCCTTCATTTTCTGAGGGCGGGGGTTGTGCGCGCCCAATGTTACTACAAATTGGTGGTGCAGGTTCACCCCAGTAATTTCAACCCCGAAGATTAGCATACAGAAGCGTGCGCTGCTTGACGACAAATCTTTACAAAAAAATGTTTGAAAAGCAGCAAGCCAATCCTAGTCTGACAAATCCTTACAAAAAGGACCCAACAAAAGTCAGAATGGATGATTGCAAATAACATGGTCCAAATTTGGGCCCCAACATATTTTCATATGCTTTTTGTAAGGTCATTTTTTAGTCTATGCTGGAACCTGGGTCAGCCTCTTTGTAAGCATTTTACAGGGGGGTGGCCCCATCATTTTGTAAGCACGGAGGTTGGGTGCGCCTAGATTGTTCTTACAAAATGGTGACCCAAGTGGACTCCCCTAATCTACAGGGGGATTGACACGTGGGATCAATATATCAATGATGTTTGTGAAAATGTTTGTGAGGTGTCAAAAAGGACATCCAGCATGCGCCAAAGTTTCCTGAAAGGCACCAAGCAACTGTGAATCATGTTATGTTTTTTCGTACCTACTTGTACTTGTACACTGCTTTTGTTGAAATTGACTATCTAATGACTTCCTATCACTTTTGTTTGGAATTTTATGCCTTCTGTAAATCAACTCCAAGACTATCTTGGCACTTCAAGATTAGATCAAGTATGGTGAATGATGATTAGTACGATTGCTTATTGTGGATTGGCTAAATGAATCGGTTTTTGTTGTTTTTCAATCGGATATGTTGAGAGTGGTAGATAGTTGTGGCAAGTGCAGTCTTGCAGTCTTTCTCCGCAGGCGGCAGTCGCAGCTCCAGGATTGAGATTGGATTGAAGCCCAGTTGGTTGAAAGATGTTGCAACAGTCCTAGAATATCGTCGTTTCATGCTGGTGTCTAATTATATAATTTGTCGATGTGTTTCTTCTTGCTTCAGAAAGTTCTATACATTGGACAATATATATTAACTTGGTGGTTTCATGGTGATTTTTGCACCTTGTTGGGTGCATCCTTACGTGGCGGGCAGGAAGCCTTTGATCAGTTCCAATGGCTTGGAACTTCCTGTAACGTTGGCTTCACCCAGTTTCGAATGTGACATGATGCAGCCTGTTGTCATTTCACCTTGGTTGTTCAGTTAGATGTTGTGTTGTTTCCAGCTGTTTTCTTTTGTTATATCTTTGGTTTCAGCATGTTGTGACCGGCAATCGATAGTACTAGCATAAGATACTCGTAGTATTTGTTTTCGGGGCCGAACTCTGAGTTTTTAAGGAGAAAATTGAAGAACTATGAACTTTTGACAGTTTTTCCCGGGATTTCGCGGCAATGCCAGTGTTCCTTTAAACCACACCTTGGATCCAGCATCAAACACTGCAACTGAGGGTGACGATTCCGAGAACAGAGGCACCACAGATTAAAAGCGAAGATGAGTTATTCAACAGGTGTAAACATTCAGAATATTCTACTTTTTAAAGGCGGTGTTGTTTGTTGGCCCCATCAATGCTTCATATGATTATGTTACATATCACATATATTTGGACCATTTTTGACCAATGTCTACCACCAGTTCAAGGTGCCAGGTCAAGGTGCCACAGCTTTTTTCGGCAGTTTTAAGAACATTTTGAGGAAAGAACGTGATTTGGTCGACTGTCAAGTTGAATAGGTCCTACATATGGCTTGAACCTGTTCCGTTTGGAAGAGCCAATTTGTTGGGACTTTCCACTTGGGACTTTCCACCATTGGAACTGTGGAACCGGGGGTTTTACTACAGCACCGAATTCCCGCAGGTCGAAAGTGGCATGCTGGGGCAGAAGCACACGATCTATGTGATGCAGGTGAGAATTTTAGAAGAGATGAAACATGATGAAACAGATGGATGGATTCCATCAACTTGAGGAGGGTGAACTCAAACGCAATTGAGCCTTTTTGCCTTTAAAGTTGGCTGAATAAAACAGAAAATCAAGGAATGCAGTAATGAGACGTAATGAGAATTGATACATAATGAGCCTGATAAAACATGATAATGATAATAGTAACAAATATTAATCAAAGTATATGAAATCATGTATTAATTTTTAATCATATGAAATCATGTATTTGTTGATGCTTTCAAGTTGATATATTCCCCCGAATGAAATGTCCCTCAAGTTTCATTAAAAAAAACAATTCCTAGGGCCTAAACACCAACCGGTCGACCCCTCGAAGGTCACTTCCTTCGGCTTGACAAGCCTTTGTAAGCATACCTTTGAGGTGGGGGAAGGGTGAAGACATGATGCTGGTAGCGTCATATCTAGTGATAGAACATGGTAATGAAGAAATATCATATATTGTGTTAGAGTATATCATATTTCCGTTTTTTCATTTCTATGTTGTTTTTGCTACATTTGTATGGTTTTGCTTGTTCGATTTTATGTTTCTGTTTTACTTATGTTGCATTATATTTTTATTTTGTATATCATATTATAAGATTGTGTCATATTTTATTATCATATCAAAACATACTGTTTCAGAAGACCACTGTACTCGCTCCCCATCCTTGAACGTCATTGCAGTCATATGACGTCCAAGCAAGAAGACCAACATTGAAATCAGCGGCAAACAAGATGACTTTGATTGGGTAAATGCGGGATGCTGATCTCCTCCACCTCGTCTGAATATGTGCATTTGATATCATTTGATTATATTTATATACATGTTTTTTGTATGTGTGTGTGTCGTAGAGAGTGAAGCACCGTTGAAAGGGCTGGTTGGAATGTGTGGTGTTGGGATGCTCAAGCTTGTATGTGTGTCCAATCAACCCGACTTGGAAATGGCATCAATTTTAAGAGAATCTAGAATATATAGAAGTGCTCACAAGAGCTCATTTGAAGACCTATGTTGCCTCATTGTGCCTACAGATATTTGATGCAACTTTCCCCATGGTGTTTTTTTTGCTGTCCAACCAACTGTGACTGGCCCCTTCTAAAAAGAAAAACGTCCCGTTCAAAAAGTCCAGGAGTTTGAACAACTTCATGCGCAAATCTCCGGCAAGGTTGGAGCCTCGATGGTGAACGAACATAGCCCATCTAGCAGCTACCCTCAAAAATCAAAGGTTGGAGTCCATGAATTTCCGTGTGGGATTCGCCTATTCTCAAGGGCGGACTGTTAGTTTCAAATGGAGAATATCCCCTTTGAAGGTAGCTGGGAAGATGATAACTTTCGTTTCCCGTTTAGTGGGAATATGTCGTGATTGTTCGAACAGGAGGGTACGAATTTCAATCGCGGCATCAAAGAAGCGATTCAATTTAAGTTCGTTTGGTGACAAAAAATGCGGATGCACTTTGGAGATCACAGAGTTATGAATGTCCCCGGTTGTTTGACACCTCAGGATTATGATTATTGAATTGAAATTGCATATTATTGCCCAACAGCTTGAGAACAGAGGGAATAACGCAAGATGTAAGGCAACAGGCCACGGCATTAGTATCATAGGTGTTTCTACACTCATTCACAGGATGCCGTATGATTCATGGTGTAATGACTATCCCCAATATGAGGGACTTTTAGATCCTGGCATACATTGGATCATAGTTTTCCAAACATTTATATAGTATATATATATATATTTTTATATAAACTCTCATGAAACTCAAACCATGTTGTCATGTTGGTTTTTTTAAGGCTCAAGCTGATTTGCCCATTCGTTTGTTAGACCCCGCCATGTCCTCCACCTCTTCGAGTGTGTTGGGTGCAGTTGCGGTGGGTGCAGCGGCTGGTGCACTGGCAGGTGTCGGTGCGATGGCTTGGGACATGCTGCGACATGAATAGTTTTTAGCAGTGGCCTACAACATCTAATAGAGATTATAAAATAATAGAACATAACCATGGCAACCCACGTTTCCTTCATTTTGTAGGGGTGATTAGACCCTTTGGATTATGGGCCTAAAACCTGCATTTTTTGAAGGGATTTTGGGGTCCAAAGGTATATATACTGTATTGCTCTAGCATTGTTGAGATATGTTTGTTCATCATTTGAACCACTTCTATGACTTGTTTTTGTTGGCATCAGTCCACCATGTCATCACCAACTTGTTTGTTGGTTGCACCTCCTGGACTTATTTGAGCAAAAGTTGTGCGTGTGTTTCAGGTGTTGGTTTGGTGCTTTGGGCCAACAAGAAAAGCGTGGTGAAGAAACCAGTTGATCCTAGTGTCACTTGATCCACACTCAGATCACAGCTGTATTGCCATATTCAGACAAATATAGGTAAATCTACCATACATGGATGGTACCTCAGGTCATCAAAAGGCTGCAATCATCCTTGGTAGTGCCAGTAGTGGTCGTGCAGGACCTGGGTGGAGATACTGGAAAGGAACTGTTTTCCTGTATTTAAAGGTGGTCCAAAACTGTATCACTTCTTTATTTATTGTATATAATTGTATACTTGGTTTCTTATTGTGATTGTTTTTTTTGTCCAACGGTGTTTTCCATGCATATTTTTTTTCCAACTGATATATAATTGATAAGTCTTTCCAAATCACACATGCCCTTCCCAAAAATGTGGAGAACAAATTCCCACAACATTTACATGTTCCAATTGTTTCCAGATCTTTGTTGTGTATATATATATAGATTGTATATAGTTTCTTCGTGGCTCACAAACATCCCATTTTTCCCAGCACCAGTGGTGTGTCCGTGCCGTGTTTCCCAGGATGCTTCCGGTGCTGCTGCCATGGCACAAGCCTTGGTTGAAGGTGGTCTTGTAGCCATTGAGGTTGGCGAAAACCCACGGGCAGTTGGGTCCAACAAGGGGGTTGCCGGTGAAAGGTGTTTGGGGAAGAAAAATCCTGTAGGTTTTTTATGGTTTTTTGAGGGGTTGTCTAGATTGAGTATGGCTGAGTTGTGCAGGTAGAGATTGGATTGATTTGGGTGACCATCCACAAAAAGAACACTGCGGAGGTAGCAGTGTAGGCACCCGATGTAAGAAAGCCCCTGCGTAAGTACCCTCTTCACCCCCGGCGTATGCATGCGGAGGCCGCTGTGTATGCATGTTGCTAGTGTATAAGGAAGGATACGGCTAATTACTCATGTCATGATATGCCTATATGCTCACTTTATGTAGACAAGTTTTTTGACGTTTTTTTTTGTATGGACTTATCATTCATCCTCATCCATCTCTGTTGTTTACTCTTCTCCTGCACATGCTTGTACATAAGGAATCTATTCATGAATCAGGAATCCATTATATACCTGGAACCCAAATGACCTCTATTTTAGAAGGTCAACCGTACAACAAAACAAGGCCTTTTGCAATCAAAACAACAACCCCCCCATTTGGGTTCCAGGTATCTTAAGAGATGTCACTGTCACTGGTGGAGTTCTCACGAACGCGCTGTGCAGGTGGTCTTTCGAACTGCCTGTGCCGAAGAGGCTGTGAAGCGAATGGTCCAGGCTGGCTGTCCAGCCGCCGGGTGTCCGATGCGGAAAATTGAAGGCGACTCAAGTGATGCGAGTCTAGTGAGTCTGAATGATCTTCCAAAGAACTTGAGTAACTTTGGTTGAGAATTGTATAAATGCTAGGTGTTTGAGGATGAAAGTGGATGGGTGAATGAATGCTTGGTACTGTATATACCCAACGTTTGAGTTTCGTACAACCACGGCAAGCAGATGAGCAACTAGTTCCAGCAACCATCACTAATTTTCAGCGGCTGATTGGCACAGTTTAGTGCAGATCATTGGAGATGAATATATAACTTGTGGGCAAATGTCCCACCACCATCCATCACCCAAAAAGGTTGGGTCCCGGCCCAACAACATCGGCAGGCAGAACCTGCAGCCTTAGTAGGTGCTGGGACCATTCTGACTCCAGAACAGGCCAAACGAGTAGCTGGGACTGCAAAGATGTTTAATGTTAGTTACTACTGACAAGATAGTCATGACGAGCTTGGTGTTTATCAAGACATATTGTTTGTTATGTTTGTCTACGTGTTGGCTGTATTGATTTGATGCATTCGTGTTCACCACGCCGATCCCGAAAAAAGTCATGTCGGACATGACCAGATACTGTCTTCCTTGTGAACCGCTTTTGCAGCAATGACAGACTAGTTTGTGACAAGTGAAAGTAACATAGGCACAGTAATCAGGTGGCACTTGTTCCTAACCCATACCATCCATGTATGGTATATTTACCTGCATTTGGTTGATCTTTATGGTAAATGTACTGTAGGTAAATATACCATACATGGATGCTATGGGTAATAATCTCTGTTATGTCAGAGTCAACCACTTGGCCCATGCGCATGACTCAACACTTCGCCGAAGTGTTGAGGCTGTTGATGCTGGTGCCCGATTTATCGTATCCCCAGGGCTGAATCCTGAGGCAGGGAACAAATTGACAAAGTCAGGCTGCTAGACTCGTAGGATTTTTTGTTTGATTCTGAAATGCATTCCCTTTGGGTTTTAGTAGATGTCCACTGAAGTAGCGTGTATCTTGGTTGTTTCTGTAGCAGAATTTCTGTGGCACAATTTTTCGATATATCTTACAGATTTACAGTGCGTATGATTTCACAATGTTCCATGTAGGTGTTGAATGATATTGATATGAGTAGCCGACAAAATTAGTGCATGAACAGAGTGGTAAGAAGTTGCCTTGAACTTGGAAGCGGCTCAGGGAACCTTCAAAACTGATAGAGGACCCCCCAAAACTGATGCCCCATAATCCATATTCAAAAGCTGCCAAACCGATAGGGGACCCCCCCATATTTGGTGATGGCATGTTTGCCTGAAAAAATAATTTCTCCCGTGGCTCATGCGACAAGACCCGGTCGCAGGTTGTCCAGTGGTGCCAAGCAAATGGTGTGGTTGTCGTCCCTGGTGTTGCAACACCCACAGAGGTCGCGGTTGGGTGATCGACACGGACTCGCACAGAATTTGCAAGTTCGGAGTCTTTTCAAATGTTAAATTTGTTTATATCATCTCATCACATTTGAAGTCACACTTTGATTTTTGTCAGTTTGATTTGAGATCATTATTTTATTTGATCAAAGAATTGATACATCAAAGTGATCCATTGATATTCAAACATCATTGATAGTCTCCAGAAAAAGAATAAAACCAACTTCATACTGTTGATGGTTCAGAAATCCCATTCCCAACCACCTGGGATGTTTTTGAAACCTTGGTAAATAATGGTAGATCAACTAGCAACCTCCCTCAACTGGTGAGTTTTTTCCCGGATTGGTAGGTGGAGGAAGCCATGCGTTTGGGTTTGGATTTCTTGAAGTTCTTTCCTGTAGAGGTGGGGTGGGGTGGCGTTCCGATGATTTATTGGGGCCATTTCATAACACCTCCCAGGAGGTGTTACATGTGGAAAATTGAAGAACGGATGGGATTCATTGATTTAATTTCAGAGATGGCATTAGATTGAATTCCTTAACTAAGACTTTAAATGTTGATAGGTTGTTGCTTGCAGTGTTTGGAGCGTAGGATCTCCAGTGCTGATTTGTTTTGTTCACATGCTTGACCACCCAATGTGGCCTGGCACTTCTGAATAACGTATCAAGATTGATTTGGAGATGGGTGCAACAGCTGGCACACATCATTTTGAAGGATTTGATCTATAGACATCTTTGCTCTATCATTTGAACCATCGTCTTCCTTGCAATTTTGGGCTTTTTTGGTGGTTTTTGTGCATATGTGTGCAATTTTTACATACAGGTGACATGATTGGTGACATGATCATCTGCCCCACCCCGAGGCCAACGGCGGTGTGCCTGCACTAAACCAAATTGCTGGACCTTATTCCAAGCTCACTTTTATGCCCACAGGAGTCCAGCTGTTGGTTTAAACGGAGCTACTGTATGCTCCTCTCACAGGATGTCGTGATGGTAGAAGGCGAAATTTTAACACTTGCATTAAATTTTGTTGGCAAAGTATGCATGTATAGCTGTGCATCTTTATTCCGGACAATTAGATGAGTGCATGCAGCCGGTATGTTCGTACCAACGAGACGAGAAAATTGGGAGTCTCGGGTCATAGCATGTTGGCCTTGATGGGGGTTGGTTGGATGTGAAGTTTGCATTGCAGGAGGTGTGACTATGGACAATTTAGAGTGCCTTGGAACTGGAACGTTTGCTGTTTAAGCGCAATTTGGAGATGATTCTGGATAAGGTGGTTTTGTTAGATATGCCTTTTTAGTGGAGGACATGACTACATCATATCAAATGAATCGGCCCCAAGGGAATGGGTTCATGTTGAAAATATTAGACTGACACATGATTTTGTGAGTCTCAAAACATCTGAAAACCAGGTCAACAGACAACACTCTCACACATTCGTCTCAAGTCAAAGTAGCGAGCTACGATGTGAGACCGGACACTAGGCAAGCAGGTTTCTGCGAGCCAAGTATCCATCGCCTAAAACTAGTAAAAGGAAGGGATCCGGAGATCAGCCAAGCACCTCGCAAATATACATATCATATGGTATTATAGTTACATCAGCACCTGGTTTCAAACAGGTTCAACAAATCTTTCTAAAGAATCAGAATGAGGTGGCCTCGTTCCGTGCGTCCCATCTAGTGAATCTAGTGACTCACCCACGCCCTTTTTGTTTGGCTTGCATGTTGTGGTACTCAGGAAGTATTTGAGTCTTCCTCATGTCGCCTGTTGTGGTGGCACTTGGATGGTTCCAAAGGCCATTTGCAGGTAGATTTTGAGTATAGATACAGATTTTGACCACGGAAACCCACGTTTTGAGTCTTTACTGTTCCATCATTCATGATTCAATACTCCAAGAAGATCCAAGACTCCGACAATTTACTACACTCATTAGAGACGAATTGGATGACATTGATATTGAGATAAGATCATCATAATCAGTGGATACCATGGGGGTACGCCTTTGCCCCTGCCAGGATGCTTTGGCCAAGGGCGATTGGCGTAAGATTAAGACCTTGGCACAGGAGGCGTACCCATTGATACACCACCGCTGGTGCAGAATATCCCATTGCAAATAGAAGTTTCGGGAACTCCAATTGAAGATTGAAAAACATTTGATGCAATTCTTGTGGTACTAGGAGGTATCTATATACTTTTTCGGAATCTTTTGGAGATAGACGTTTCTGGTATTCATTCCTAGGATGTCATTGGGGCACATTCGCAGGAATTGAGGTAGCTCCCGTTGAACTTTTGTGTATAAAGAGTGTGCAATTATTGATAACCACGGTAGGTGATGATAGGTGGTATGATAGGTACATTTCGGAAGCAATGCTCACCTTGAACATCCATGATGATGGTGAATTTGAACTGTCATGAAGCATATGTGTTGCATTGGCAGCATGATAGGGAGCTGCTTGCAGGATGTAAGCTAGATTCAAATGTAGTTTCCTACCTGTTAAAAGGGGGAAATTATATATTGATTGCATGATTTCTATTTACTTTAAGCGAAGAAAGCCAGAGAGTAAGTTTACCTTTTAGGTACTCAGTGGCGTAATTTGTCTTGCTGGCCGTAGGCTTCTGCTTTGGCGCAGTCTGTCAAGAGGAAGCAGAAGTGATGCCAGACAACCTGCTGTCACGAGCTACACCAGGTCCAGTCAGCATAGAGAGCAAAGCTAGGTCAACGCCACCAACCCACCCTACCAACCCAAGCTTTACGTCGTTTTGAATTCGACCCTAAAGCAAGACCACTTAGTCACTGTTTGCAAAACGTATTCCTGCTATGCAAGACCACAACCAAGCAGAAAGGTTTGTCAGTGCCTTTCAATTTCTACATTCAAAGAGTTTGTTTTCCTATATTTGTCATATTTTGCCATGTTTGCAATGTGTTGAAGATTCTGAATCCCAAAAACATGTGCTAGAGCCTCGAAACAAAAAAATCGTCCAAGACGTGTGAGACCTGTCATGTCTTGCATCGGTTGACCCCGATGGCCTTGTGCACACCGACAAGCGGTGAAGATACTCTCAATACAACTCAAATACGCTCAACCTTTTGCGGCCTTTCGCAAAAAAAAAGATGCAAGACCTTCCAGCAGATTCAGAAACTTGCTGGGTTCCCTATACCTCACTAGGGAATAAAATGGGATTTCCCATGTTAAGGTATGAAGCTCTGAGCCAAAATTGGGATCCCGGATCGCAAGCAGCCGAGTAGCCGAGTATCCTAGTTTGCCCAATCCCAGAGCCAAAGTCACTTTGTTAATGATGACTTGATGATTAAAGAGGTGATCATGACTCATATTGAATGTCACACTGGTCATATTCAGTATTCAACATGTATATTATGGTTCATGATGGTTCTTGGGTTTGACTGTATTTGTTATGGTCACCCCAAAAATGGGGAAGATTTCGCAATTTGAAGCTATTTTCGGTTGGCCTACAGTAGATACCTTCTACTCACCTGGATGTCGGTTCGTAGTTTCGTCGTGGCTCCAGGTGTCCTTCCAACTTCCGGCTTTGTCCGGGAAACCATGGCAGCGAAATGTCCAGCAACGTTGGAATGAAGTGTTTTTTTTGAGGAGTCTTATCAATCACAATGATCAATACGACCGATGATGTCAATGATGATGATGATGATGATGATGATGATGATGATGATGATGATGATTGAACGGCATCCTGTGTTTATGGTTTGATTTGAACCCTTCATCATCTTTGCATTATCTCCCATTGACGTTCTAATCTTTGCTTTATTGGCTTGAAATCCTGGCCCAATTGCTCAAACCCAAAGAAGTACTGTATGTGTTTTGGATTAATTCAAATTGATATACTATTCTGTAAATTGTTAACGTTTATTAGAGAAAATGATATCAATCTACATATAAATGATTACTCATTAGATGATATTAGATGCAATTAAAACAACAACTGCTACAATAAAATCCCTCCTTGTTTTCCCACGGGATTATCCACGGCTTAAAATCCCTGCAAGAAAACGTGGATACTGAGGCCAAAGGCCTATTGGTGGGGTAACGATGATCCCCAAATCGTGCAGGCCGAAGTTGCGCTCCACAAAAACATGGGGAGAAACAGCGAAGAAAAAGACAGCGAAGAAAATGTGCATTTCCCATACCATGCATGGGACTGGTATGTTTACCTACAAAAGGGTTGTTTTCGATATATTTCGATGGTAAATGTACAGTAGGTATAAGTATACCATACATGGATAGTCCTGGGTTCTAGATAAGTTGAAATGTTTAAGATGTATGTTATCTTTCAGTTCCTTTTTTTGATTGCGTTAAATTGGATATAACGTGCAGTTGTAGGTGTGGTGATCAAAGAAGGGTTATTATATGTTATTGTCAAACCTTCAAACACAGGCGCTTTCATGTCTACATATGACTATATGTTGTATTTATATATATTTCTTTAATCTACAAAAAGTAGATACTGGAAGTGTTTGTTAACCTCATTGGAACTGACAGGAGAGGATTCCCCGTTTGGAAGTCTTCGTGCAACAGTTGCTGGCACAGTTGGGCACCCTTGGCTGGGGGTTGGGGCCCGTGCCCTTAGATTCCCATGACACTACTTGAAGCTTTTTAACACTTGACATATATGGATGTTTCCAAAAATAGTGGTACCCCCAAATCATCCATTTTGATAGGGTTTTCCATTATTTTCACCATCCATTTTGGGGTACCCTTATTTTTGGAAACAACCATATGTTGAAGTTTGCCCCCCCCAAACAGCATTGATTCAATTGTTGGCCTGAGGCCAGAAATCCTCTCGGACGGCGAAGAGCTGTTGATGCGCTTTTTGAATATGCCCAAGGCTTCTTCGGGGGAAGAGCTTTGACGATCACGAGATCAAGGGATGCCGAAAAGGATGGTGGAAAAAGGGTGGTGTAGACTCATTGAAAAGCAGGTAGACTCAATATGAATATGACTGAATATGATTGAAATTGCATTGATATAAATACATGTTAATGTGTTATCCTATATGTTATCCTATTGTACCATGGCATTCTTCAAAGGCGATACAAGCTACAAGTTGACCTGCCAATCTACTACCACCCCATGCCATTCATTGCCCATGCCATCTTCTGCAGGCAGCTTCCGCGGCCATTCGATTTGTATTGCACACCACACAACAATGGCTGTGCGACGTCCCGGTGGAAGAAAAATCATCAAAATCCTCAATGGTGTTTCGTGGGAAGGACAACACATTAACAAATTCATTTGGGGTGCTTATGGTTAGGATGGTTTAGGGTATATTCTCCTCGTTTTGGATGGCAACTCAAGAGATTTGAAGTTTGCAGCTGCAGGCAACGGCTCTATGAGACAACTGCAGAACCTGACGGCATCCGGGTGTTGAAGGACCATCCGGGTGTCTTCCGCAGATTTGGCTTCCCATTTCGCGTTGGAAGCCAGATTTTGAAATTCAAAAGGGGAGCAACATGTCATATCACGTCATATCTGCTATGATGGTACTATACAAATCTTTACAAAACATAGGGCCTTTCCGCTGTTGCTTGTTCTCGTTGTATGTCGTTGTTGCTTGTTGCTTGGTGGATGTTGGACCCAAGGAGTCCCAGTTGGAAGCCTCTTTGGTGATGGTCTTGGAGGCGTTGATGATTGGTGATGTAGCTGGATGTTTCAGACAGCAGATTCTTCCATGTTGCCCCTGAAACTAGCCTTTGGTAAACTAACATAGCAATGTAATTTATCCCCATGTTCAATAGGATTTCAATAGGATAATATCATCTTCAAAAGGTACATTTGTCCATTGCTTATGTAAGTTTACCAGAGTGAAACAGCAAAAGTCCCTGAACATAGGGCCAAATTCCCTTAGAAAGAAGGGAAAGGATTGTCTCAATGATCTTCGTTTTTCAGGGGGATATGTTAGTTTTAGGGAGTGTATCTCTTGACCCCCTCCACCAAAAAATATGTCCAGTCAAAACTTTAAACAACATGAACAAAAGTGACCAAAGTTGATTGGCTTTTTGGAAAGAATGGCTGCCGTGGCCTGCCACAGCTACAACTAATCGTTTATTTCACGATTTCACGTGTCATACAAGAAAGTGTACACCAAATATCCTACGTATACTGTCAAGTACATGCAAGTACTAATTGTTTGTCGCAGACTCACGGACTTTATGTACAACTGTACAACCTAACAACTTTTGACTTTACCAGTGCCGTCATCAATCCTCCTGAGACATTGGCAGGCGGAGAATTGCAGCGAATCCAAACGCCTCGCGCGGCTTAGCTTAAAGGATTTGGATGCTGCACAGGTTGAGGTTGCTGGAATGATGAGAGTTGTCAGGAAGTCCCCAACATTGCCCCTTGAACACTTAATAGAAGTGTTTGTTGTTGGCTGTGATTGTGGTTGTTGTTGTGGTTTTGGTTGGTGGTTGGTGGTTGTGATTCTGCTGCGATGTGAGGTGTGAGCTTCTTGCTAGAAGGTTTCGGAGCGGAGGCAGAGATTGTGTTGATGCCTGCGGTCATCCTTGTTTCAGGGTACATTCAACGTGTTTTTTTGATGTTTGGATATGTTTGAGTTTCGTTTGCGATGAGGATTTGCTAGCAAGCACGAAGTTTTTTCAACAATTATTTCTGTAGTTGCAAAAATTCATACGCACTCCGCAGTGTTTCGCTTTTGCAAGTGTTGCGAGATGCCGTGCAGGTGAGACGGAAAGCAGGGATCTCAATTGAGAAAACTGAGGAAACAAGTGGAGGTGTGAGATTCCTGGTGCTGTTTTCTTGTCTCAGTCCGTTTAGAACAAGACCGAGGTATCAGTTCGTCCTTCCGGTCCTGTCAGGCATATTTTTTCAGTTTGGTGGAGGTGATTTTCCCCATGGCAAAGAATCATCGGTATCAAGTATAAAGCTAGGTGGTGGTTTCAAATATTTTTTATTTTCATCCCTACCTGGGGAAATGATCCAATTTGACTAATATTTTTCAAATGGGTTGAAACCACCAACCAGGATAAATCAATTTCCATCCTGTGTCCCATTTCGAAGCATGGCCTTCACAGGTCAAGGTGTTGCTCTCTTTGCTGAATACTGTAGAGGCTGGATCTTTACAGCTTTTTTTTTGGTTGATGGAAGAAAATCCGGCAAAAAGATCTACGTTATATATTTGCACCCTGGAAAACTAACAAACATGGACCCTAAAGATGATGGTTTGGAAGAGGATGTTTCATGATTTTTCCTTTTAACTATGGGGATTTCTACATCCCAGGCTCTTTCTTTAGGCAGTTTTTTCTTTGAAAGTATGGAAAGCTGAAAGCTATTCTACTCCAAACTTGAACGTCTTCCACCTTTGCAACGTTTGTTGTGAAAAGTTCGTATCTACGAGTCGTCCAATCGTTTCGGAAGATGCCAACAGTTGATTCACCAAGGAACCTGAGAGGCGCCAATGGGTTGGGGGAGCTGTCAAAAAGGGCTGCTGGGAAACAAATTTGAGGCTCAGGTTGCTTGAAGTAGTTTGCTTGAAGATATTTGAAGTTCATAGCTTGAACAATTTGTTGCACATAGTTAGGCTGAGGCTACATATAGAGTTCCTATGTTCCTATCATTCTTGCATCATTCTTGGGCAGAGGTGAGAATTTCGAGGCTTGTTTGTGGCACTTCAAAAGCATGCTTTGTTTGAAACATATTTGAATTTATACATAGTTTATGTTCACCGTTCTTAAGCAGATGACCCACGTTGACTCATAGTTCTTCAATATGTTGAAGCAGTGATACATTATGACTTTACATGTGGTTCATTCCATTGAATGACAAAAAAGTACCCCTTGTTAACGGAATCGAGTACAGTAGCAATTGTATTTTTTCCGGCGATGTTTTTGCCGTTGTCTCCAACTCAAACAACGACCAAGCATTGCTATGGAATCGACAAGGCCAAAACAACAAACTTGCTCCTTGGGTGCAATCTTTGCTTTATACCCTAAGAATCCTTGGACCCTCCAATGGAAGGGTTTGAACCTGTATAGCAGAGGTCCGGGTCCTCAAAATAGCCGTTTTTGAGGCGTCAGGATTCTTAGGGTATGTGTATTCAGATTGATTGCAATGTGGCAATACCACTCCAAAACAATACTCTAAATGATGACAGTACACCGAAATCAACCTTCTAATCGACAATTGCCATATCTACAGTTCTTCAACCGGAAGAACCAATGAATTGATTCAACGGAAAAAATCGTGTTCAACGAAACCTCGTGTCCATAATCATTATCAGCACATACTGTTGATGGCTTTTTCTCCTGTACCCTTTGAGATCTATCAATCCCTGTATTGCCACCTGGCGATAATTCCTATCAGCTTCCAACCTAACCTTTTCGAAATGCCAGGGTGATGCCACCCGAAGTAAGAACATCTGCACGGAAGGTCGGGTTGTTTTTGAAGTGTTTTTTGCGCAGAATTTCCATGTTTGAAGAAATTCCAGTTTGGTGGTGAAGGGTGATATTTTCATGATGATGATGATGGTGATGATGATGATGATGATGGTGATGATGGTGATGATGATGATGGTGGTGGTGATGATGATGGTGATGATGATCATGATGATGATGATGATGATGATGAAGATGATGATATTATATAAGAAGCTTAAAATAGCAGATGATGGAAGAAACAATTCAAATGAATCCTAAGCCTGCAACAACAAGATTTGTGGCTTTATTTTCCTTCCTACCAAACACCAGGCAAATTATCATACCCAAAGCAATTCAATGGATTAGTCTCTCACAAAAAATGTAACGTTTTGTTTCAACAGGGAGGTTCATGATGGTTTCATTTAAACCAATTGATATATGATAATATATAATACATAATTTGCCCGGATTCGAATCCCTCGTAAGCATATGAAGATCGATGGAACTCATGGAATTTTTCGTTTTTCCCTTTGCTCGAGGCAAAACTGCGAAACGTTTCCCTGCAAAACGGTCGATGGTTCAAAAAGCCGTTCTCACCCAGTTGAGGTTGATAGTTTCTCCCATTGTTAATACGGTTTCTTTACATCCTAAGTGGTGCAGGATTAATTGTATCAACAGTAGTCTTGTTGCAGGATTTCTAGAATTCGTGTGAATCGATGTGCATGGGATTTGTACCATATCACATGGTGACCTTTTGTTTTCTTTCGTTAGTTACTGGAAAATGATTTAGTGATGCTTGTTTTTCAAAACTTCAAGCTGGGATGTGTTCCTTTGGTTGGAAGGTGTCAGGGTTTAACTGTTGCAACTTGTAAAGCACGCTTCTGGGCCCAGTAAGACTTGACACAAGTTTATGCAGAGTCATTGGCAAGCTTTCATGTGCTCTTGAAGTTAAACCGACTACAATATTGTGAGCAGTGATACCCTTGGAGTTCTATAGGGGTTATGAATGGTTATAACAAGCTATTATGATTCTAAGGATATTTTTCTGCTTTAATCAACCAGTAGAATGGAACCTCACAAAGTTTGTTTTACACAGTTTAATTGAATCCTATTTGTAGCCTAGCATTCACCTCGGGATATATATTGGGATTGACTCGCTCACAGGCACTCCTCACAATGGCTTGTGATAGCCGCAGTAGTTGGAGTGCTGTCCTCTTGGATTTTTTGGATGAAGGCACGGCGAAAGGGCCAAATCGGAAGGTGAAATTTCGCAGGCCTAAGAATCCTTGTCCTTGGACCCTCCGAAGGGGTTTGAACGAACCTTTTTTAATAGCAGGGGTGTTTTGGGGTCCTCAAAAGAACGTCACTTTTCAGGGGTCAGGATTCTTAGGGACCCAACCCTCAACAAGTCCCACCTCTGGCGCTGGATATTTCTGGATACCATTTTTGGGGGAGCTGGGGATTTTGGCACCTAGATCAGCTCCAAAATGGCGCATTTGAAGCGACATTAAAAGCTTTCAAAAAGTATATAATCCAAGGGAACTAATTTCACTTGATCCATGGCTTTTGATTAATTTGATGCTACACTTTCAGCTGTACTCATCTACCTCCGCACCGCTCAGGGATGTCACAGTTGTTGGATGCCAGCAAACGCTCGGGGGATGAGGCGAGATATTTCAAGATTGGTGAAAGCTTTGGATGATGCCCAATTCATCCCAATTCCAATTTGTTTTAAATCATGTTAAGATATTTCAAGATTTAAGATATTTCAAAACATGCCCTATACTTTAAATCTTAACATGTGTTGTTTTTGTTGCCTTTAATTGGTTGTTGTCCCATGTTTGTGATGGCTTGGAAAAGATACTTGATGTGGGAGATGCAGGTTTCGGGTTTACTTTTGGTCACTTTCTGTTGCGACTATTTGTTGCGCCACCTCAGGGGCAACGTCTTGTGGTGGAGCTTTTACTTCGAGGGTTTGAAGGCCTGGCAGGTTCCAGTTGGTTTGAGACCCGAGAGTGTCCAAATTGACAAGTGACACTGTTGATTGATGGAAGATCTTGTATGAAAATGTCATATAGAGTTGAAATATATCATATACAGTATATATGATGTATATATCATATTGCTACAAAGGTAATACATAGATATAGTTATAAATAGAGTATAGACTTCTCGACATCGATTTGATGATTTGCCTATGATCATCCATGCCTTGCACATCAGGTGCGGTGGTACGCCGCTTCGCACAGCCCGAAATGGTCACCGAAAGGCCAATGCCGGTTGCGACAGCAACGATTTGTCAAAGGATTTGTGTTTATTTTGGCATGGGAACCCCTAAATATAGGGGTTATCACTATTTATGACCATTTTGCATTTTTCGGGGTGTTGACTATTTATGACTCATGGAATATATTTAGGGCCTGAAACCTTCTTTCTCTATGGTTTTGGGGTCCAAATTAGGTTGTTGGTGACATTGGAGGGCAAAGTCATCAATTTTGGACAGTTTTGGAGTGATCCATCGATGCAGGAAGAGTTTGCTGAACCAGCTCTTTATGTCAAGTCGGGTTACCTTGAAGTGAGTATTTTTTTTGCAAGATGCACGTTGGATTTGTTTCACACGCTTGACCACATGGTTTTTCCTACTGGTACCCAAAAAGGGAGAATACATACAAAAGCACTGTCAAGAGAGCTGCATTGAGGGAAATATATCACGCTACTTGTCGATATTAATGGACTTGACAACTTGATGTGATTGATAGAAAACTTCCAAAGGATTGATTCTCTATTCGTTGAAGCACCCTTGATATTTGAGGAATATTTTCCAAGGCTTCCCAAACGAAATCAAGTCAATTTATGTTAGTTAAGTATACATTGATCTTATTTCCTGTATTGATGCAGGATGGTCAGAACTTACAAACTATTCCTTCACTTGAAAAACCCTGATTCTCAATTTCCCTATGGAAAATAGCTCAATCCTTGCAGTGTATTGATTGCTGATGGCGAAGCTCAGGCGATGGATTTGTTCGAGTCACTGTAGGTGGGGTTCACCTGAAAATGTTCGAACGGCAAGATGTTCGCTGTTTGAGATTCGTTTTATTTTCAACCAGTAGATAGAGTAAAATTCAAATGTCGAACAAAATCATCAGCTTTGCCATGCTTAGCCCATATTTCTGTTGGCTTAGCATATATTTCTGTTGGTTTTCAATATTACTTAACCCTGCAGGGGAACCTCCGGCTTTCCCCAGGTGGGATATGACTCGATCCCTTGAGGTTACCTCGAGAGGTCCATGTGTCCTCCACCCTGCCATTGCCGCAAGGCCTTTTGTTAGCAGCGCTGCTGACAGATGCCGAAAGCTATGGTGAGGCAACATTGGATAGCAAGAAAAGATGCATATAACAATAATGTAAATTTACCTTGTTTGATGGAAATAAACTCTTTGTCCACTGTGTCCATATTGATGTGAGAAATAGTTGTATGTAAATACATTATATATATATATACATACATGTCTCACTAGTAGCTATGATATGTCCTCATTTCAATCCCAGGGACTTGTTGCAAACTTCTCGCCAACCGCAGGTTCCTCAAGCTGAAGCTGGTTTAGCCGCCCTTCGACAGGAGCGGGGTTCCCACCCCAACAACGCAGGTGCAAAGGTGGGTTCCCTACTACCATGGGAACCCATAACCCTCATTTTTAGGGCTTATAACCCATATATTGGGGGTTTAAAACCTTCATTTTTCATGGTTTTGGGGTCCAAGGGTATAGTTATACATGGAGTTATAAACCCTAACAATGGGTAGGCTGTGGATTAAAACCCTGTAGTACTGGTAGGGGCCCACTTTGTACTAGTCAAGATTTAAGTGATTTTACATGTTCCTTACCTTGACTCCTTATTAAGGTAATTTGAGGGTTGTAAAGCCATGGATGCGTGGTTTTTTGTTTGAGATTTGAGTGACGAACAGCGAACAGAATCGAGATTGAAGCCTTTATTTCGCGCTCGAAATTTCCACAATGTAGGGAACATAATGACATAGTGTGTATAGGTATGTAATGATATTGTTTCCAAGAAACAATGGTAATTGATATGAATATGCTGAAAAATCACATGTCATTACTGTTCATTACAACACTATGTAACAATATGTAACAGTGGTGACTGAAATTCCATCAGGACATGTTTCCAACTGGGCAGCTGGGAAGCCCTGGAAGTTGGGTCATTGGGGGGTAGGCCGTGGTCATCATGCCATCCGTGGTCCCTTATGCTTACATGTGGAATTTTCCCGGTGAAACCTATATTTTTTGTCATACTGGAATAGGAGACCTCAGACAATGGGGTTGGTTAAGAAGATTGAATCATTCTTGGAATGTCGGACTGGGGATTTCAGCGGTTTTGAGAGACTTTATTCATCAATTGGAAGTTGCACATCAAGCTGTTTGCTCCCCAAGTGTTGAACCGTTGAAGAGACGTTGTTTGGGGGTAGTGAGGTCTTCCTTGGAAGGTGACCTGCGACGTTTGCTCACGGAGGCTTGCGGGGGATTGAGAATGGCTATCATTGCACTACAGAAGACATCAGATGTCGTAAATGAGATGATTCCTTTGACCAATTTTTCGACCGTTCTAATGTCAGTATTTGTAAGATTCATAAGATTCATAAGTTCATAGGTCAAGTATATCAAGACAAAATTTGTGAATATGAGAGTTGAGTGACAGATCCACAAACGGGGGTCAGCATTCTATGGTTCCACCCCTCACAATGGCAATGCTACGCCCCCCACCCCACTGTGGTGGTGGCGGCAGCTGGTGGTAGTGTCATCAGTACTACTCGTAGCAACAGTATATGCTACTCATGTTTCTACTACGACTACTACTACTACGACTACTACTACTACTACTATTATTACTTCTACTACTACTACTACTACTACTACCACTACCACTACCACTACCACTACCACTACCACTACCACTACCACTACCACTACCACTACCACTACCACTACCACTACCACTACCACTACCACTACCACTACCACTACCACTACCACTACCACTACCACTACCACTACCACTACCACTACCACTACGACTACGACTACGACTACGACTACGACTACACCTACACTACATAATAATATAAAGCACTAGTTCTATAGTGACTAGTACTGGTAGTACGAGTACTACCTCTGCGTGTGGGTGGCCATACCATGGAGATGAAGGGGACCAAGAGTCTGGAGCGTGCACCCAGAAGATAGATATATTGATACATACATTTATATATACATTAAAATACATAATATTTGATTATGTATATGTATGTGTATGTATAATGTCTTATTTGTCTTTATATCTTCAAAACATGTGTTGAAATTTCCCAAACCCCGAATCAGGAAAGAGGCCCCCTTGCTTTGAGCATTTTTCTCAGGAGGAGTCTTGGCACTTTCTTTTTCACCTCGCAGCCTCTCACTCCATTGGAGGTGTTTGGTAGCCCAAGTTGTTGCCCCCTACAATGGCAAGAACCCACCTCGGTATCCATAGACATCCCATGAATGACTCACAGTGTTTCAACATGGTTCAACCAAAAGCCACCTGCTTAAGTTCATGTTGTCCATCAACCCTTTCCCTTCCATGAAATCACACTGTGATTCCATGGATGAAGATCAACATGTCTTGGAATGCAAACAATCGTTTTTTTTTTGGGGGGGGGAGGGGTGGACCTTTGTTTTTCACTTTCATGAATGTTTTTTTTCCTTCAGGAAGAATAGCTGGTTGAATCACTGGGTATATAGGTCTAAAATACGCATGCCTCACAGCTGGTGGTGCCTAGGCACATTCACTTGCCATCTATCTAAAGTCTAAAGCGCTTTCTCAGTATTAATTAACCAAAATTTGAAGGAGTTTTTCCAGAAAGAATAGAGAAACAAGGAGGCAAAACAAATTGATCCAACAAAAACAACAACAACAACAACAACAACAACAACAACAACAACAACAACAACAACAACAACAACAACAACAACAACAACAACACACACACACACACACACACACACACACACACACACACACACACACACACACACACACACACACACACACACACACACACACACACACACACACACACACACACACACACACACACACACACACACACACACACACACACNCAAAACAACAACAACAACAACAACAACAACAACAACAACAACAACAACAACAACAACAACAACAACAACAACAACAACAACAACCACAACAACCACAACAACCACAACAACCACAACAACCACAACAACCACAACAACAACAACAACCACCACCACCACCACAACAACAACAACAACGACAACAACAACAACAACCACAACAACAACCACAACAACAACAACAACAACAACCACAACCACAACCACAACCACAACCACAACCACAACCACAACCGCAACCAACAACAAACACTTCTATGTAGTGTTCAAGGGGCAATGTTGGGGACTTCCTAAGAACTCTCATCCTTCCAGCAACCTCAACCCATGGGCACTAAGGCCTCCAACTTTGCACTATGGATCATGTTGTCGCTGGTGTGGACCGGTCAGTGTTGATGGGGGTTGGGTTGGATGCGATCCTTTTTAAGTGATCCAATGTGCCGAAATGGGCCTAAAACAAAAACAAAAAATATACCCACATATATATATGTAACTAATGAGTTATACATGTAAATTGGAACTGTATTGTAACTTTTGGCTAGGAAGTACAACTCGAATGTACATAGAGAAGAAGTGTGTGCGGGCATGGGGTCTTGCAGTGTGTCCCCGGAAAGCTGAACTGGTGTCAACGTGTGTGCCATGGCGAACCAAAGCCTTAAGGTTTGGATTGGATGAACAGATCATTCGATGAAGTGGGAATTCCAGTTTGCCACCAAAACGGTTTGGTCATGTGGTTCGTAGGATCTTTGGGGATTTTGCGGTGTACAACGTATAGAATCATCAAATTGTCATGTCAGTATCAACACCATGGGTCAGCCAGCCCCGAATCAGTATCAACGCCATCGCCACAGATTGCTATTCAAGGTGCAGTCTCCGCAGATGATCTTGGAGACACAAGGACGTGACGTAACCAGGTTGATTCGTTAATTTTGGGGATATCTGGGACATCTCCAAGTGGCCAGGTTTGTCATCTCTTTGTACAGCTGAGTCGCTGGTTTTATTGATTTATTGTGATCCAGGTGTTCGTTGTTCCGAAACGTTTCCAACAGTTTTTGTGAGGTTTGCTGATACAGCAGTGAGTTAGTCACTTCATTGATCTTGATGGTTTTAACATTTACGACACTCTAAATTGAAAGTTGAGAATTGAAGAGACTTTTTTTGGGTGAATTCAAAGTATCGTTTATCATAGTCTGATCTGTTCAAAGGTAATCCCCAATCATTACGCGGATTACGGATTAAAACGGTTACGGATTGCACGGTTGAGCAAATATACTCATATCCACATACCAAAAAGTCAAAAGACCTTGTTTTCACATTTTTAGGTCCAAAACCTTCGAAAACATGGTCTTTCCAAAGGTTGACATGTGTAGCTGGGCTTCCTGGGAACAAATAACCCGAAGAGTCAAAAGACCTTGTTTTGGCAACTTTGGTTCCAAAACCTGCGAAAACATGGTCTTTTCAAAGGTTGACATGTGTAGATGAGTTCCCTGGGAACAAAAAATCCGAAAAGGCGAAAGACCCTGTTTTGGCAACTTTGGTTTCAAAACCTGCGAAAACATGGTCTTTTCAAAGGTTGACATGTGTAGATGGGTTCCCTGGGAACAAAAAATCCAAAAAGTCAAAAGACCTTGTTTTAACATCTTTAGTTCCAAAACCTGCGAAAACATGGCCTTTTCAAAGGTTGACATGGCCAAAAAAATGTTGTTTGTTTGTGCGTGGGCCATCTCCTCACAAAACTTTGTTTCGGATTGTGGATTAGACACGGATTACGGATTTTGAACATTCCCTTCCCCAGCAACGATTCCGAAGATTGCGGATTAGGATTAGAGACCCGGCCATTTCGAACAGACTAGATAGTCTCAGGATCCAAATTTTGTCAGACGTTGGTTGTTGATCGGCTGGGTTTTCCCTTGTACATTGATGACACGACCCACCATTCCAGGGCATTTATGTAGGTATTTCATTTGGTATTGACATATTGCGTGCAGTACCACACACCATACCTGAATGAAACATCATGAGTACCAGTCCTTATTATTATGAAAACAGTAACAAGTTGTACTAGCATTAGTTGACATTTTGATGGTAGAATTATGCAGAATTTATGTTGCTTCATTTCTGATCCAGTACCCACAGTACCCACGTTTGTTCCCTGAAGGATTGCATGAGCTACTGGTAGAAACGTTGACTGATCGTCAAGACCCTCAGGCGAGATAAACCGATATGTTGTTTGTTTTCTCCCACGGTTGGTAATTTAGGAAGATGCCTTTATAAAGGGCAATACATGTGAGGCAGGCTCCATCTATTTTGACTCTCGATTTCATCGCACATAAATGGCAACCTTTTCGCAGCTACACGCTACCGTCACCAGTTGCGGGGAATGGCTGCGAAGCAATTGTTGGAGCTCTACAGAGATGTTCCACAGATTCCAAGTGCGGGACCTTAGAAAGCTTGCAGCATGAAAAGCAGGACTCCAATCTTGAGAAGTTACGTGACTTTAGATGTAGTTCCGTATGAAATTAAGAGATGATGAATACATATTTTTTGGTTTTCCCGAGATATATAGATATATAATATATTATATATGATATACATATCATATTGTTGTGACATGTTGTGGCTATTGGCAGAAAGACTGCGATGTATTTAGTGATATTCATAGACTCTGCTGCTGCATGCGAACTGGACCGTGACTCTTGATCGACCAAGTGAGAAGGAAAAACAGATTGAGAATCCCGAAGAATATCCACCCCGAATTTGCGTAATGTAAACGGCTGGATGACAAGGTATCGAGGTTGTGACATATGTTGCTTGTTTCTTTCTCCATTCTCTAGCACAATGGTTTGTTTCATCTTATTTGTGTGCCAATTGATTTGCATCTCTACAATTCTGTGATATTCTGTGTTTACAGATAAGACTATAACTATGTAATAAAGTATTCGAGATAGACAAGGCAATCTAAATCACTGTTTATGCACATCTATCAGTACCTTCCTTTGGCTGGCGATGAAACGTTATACGGCCGCGGACTGTGATAGATTGAAAGCTACCTCTGAAGCCTGCACTGGGTGATATAGAATCGCTGTACATAAACTTGACCTGGCTCAAGTGAAATTTTATATATATTTGCCATTTGGGTGGTACAACGTACAGTAAGAGTCACAAATTGTTGACATGTTTACTTCGAACTGACCTCAAGTCCCTAGACGCAGACATATCCATATACATATCCGACCTATCAGACTGTTTTGCCTTCCAAGCTTAGTGAGGTATATGAATTTCTATGGGAGACAACGAATGAATCATATACCCTGGGTCCAAATTCCCATTGGTTTCCCGTGGGGATGGTCATAAACCCAATAGTATTTTACACCCATTATAAGGATTCCCTAGTAAAGGTGGAATGACCATCACCAATATAAGGAGTTTAGACTTTAGACCTCTAGCACCTATAAATCTAACAGATCTCGATCTCAGGTGAAGCAGCAGATGCAGATTTGTTGGGACGTGCTGTGGCATCCAGTGCCATGGAGGATTGTTTCATGGGACTTGTTTGGAAGCACATGTCTCGAGGTTGCGTCTTGTTTTCTGTTTTTTTTTGTTCAGATGGGGTGTTCATATGTTTTTGGTGAAGACAACGTGGAAGTATTGACAAGTCAGGAAGAGATTTTGGACTTGAACATGAACATGTTGAGGTTCAATGGTAGTTTTCAGATGTTTTCAGATGGATTTGGTTTAAGTTGACATGTTGCTGAGTTGTCCAGGTTTTTTTCTCGAATTTTGGATGGTTTGGTCCAAAAGGAAGGTGTCACAGGACTCAGAAATATCAAAGACGCCTCATAACCCCGAGGAATCATGAGTTTGGTTGCTTCACTAACTAGATTCAGTGGTTAACTAGGCATTTATTACCTCAGTTTCACAAACAATCACAAACATCTTGTGTTTTGCTCACCATGGGAGCCTGATGTTCATTGTCAACTTCACGGTTGGACTTGACACTTTCTGGTTGTTATGATGTTTGATGTGGCATGTGGACTTATGATGCCTCATGTGCTGTGTAATATTGTTTATGCAAGTAGATGTAGTCTATTCATGTTTGTTGTATATTATGATTTATGTATACTGATAAAAGTTTAGAGATTTTGCGTGAAGCATGGGTACCTGATATATTCAGGAGGAAGTTTGAACATGGACATGATACTGATCCTTCATATACCACCACTCCCAACATTGCACACTTTGGACTGCCAGGCTTTTTCTCTTCAAGAGGCAAAGCTGCAATCTGTGACATCAGGTAGGAATAGCTTGGGAGCTGGTTTTATGTTGGATTTACCATATGTTTTTTTTTGGGGGGGGGTGTGCGAAAATGAAGATGTGCTGTTGGAAATTGTGTTGTTGCAGATGTCCCATCCTGTTCGGTTCCTGTTCCTTGAATATCATGAAAAAACAGCGATCTCAATCCATTTCAACCATGGAGGTATTTACATCAGCCAGAGATTGAAATTTTGCTCATGCCTGCATATATATAGGTATAGGTTATATGATGTATATATATATATAAGTGTATTTGGTCCGGCTTCATGACTGTGGAATTCCGATACTTGGCTGGATTTGCTTGGAGATGCCGGGTGTTTCGACAAACATGTGTCAGTTTTATGCCTGTACCTTCGATAAGGACTTTGAGAGCCTACGAGACAAAGACCAAAAACGACATCGCATTCCAATGTGTTATGATATAGGTTTGTTATATGATATGGGTTCAAATGAGGCGTTTCATCTTGGAGTTTTGGCCAGTCCATAGTCCTTATAGTCTTTTTTTTTGTGGTGACTCTTGAAGCAACGACCACCCGACAGGTTCCCAGGAAGCATTGGGGCGTCACCAAGTTGTTGCTCGTCAACCAAAGGTGTTTAACAACCAAGTTAGGATGGAAATTGTTGCTATTTCTCAGTCTCGACCAGCCAGACCGGGTTACATGTACTCAACAATTCAAGATACAGTATTTCATCCTGGCTTCATTCCGTTTTTCCCAAAGGTTTTGTCCAATGACTGCAGGGATATCCATCATTTCCACCTAGGCATCTTCATTGGAAAAGTCACTGACCTTGACCGCACAAAGTGAGGGATGCCCAGTTTTTCAAGAATTCCTTTGACCTCAAAACATCACTGGGTGGTGGCAACTCAAATATGCTTTATGTTCACCTCTATTTGGGGAAGATGAACCCATTTTGACTATATAATATTTTTCAAAGGGGTTGAAACCACCAACTAGAATTAACATTGTCAAGATATGATTTTCCGCATGTCTTCAGGAATTGGGTGGATTTTTTTAGTGATAACATGGCAACACGTGCACAAGACAAGATGACCGTTTTATCGAAAGTTCAACAAAACCTCGCAGTTTACAACCTCCTCCTGGCCGAGGTTGTGAAGCTCTAAGATCTGAGGCGTGGTGATGTGAAGGGATGCACTTTTCCTTTTTTTTGTGTTTTTTTAGTTACCTTTCAGGGAACTAACATATCCCCTTTAGAGGTAGCTGGGAAGATGATTTTCCTCTTCCATAGATGGGATATGTTAGTTCCCAGGAGGGTATAGTGTTTTTTTTGAAACAGGCACAAACCTGGCATGAAGCGATGGCTTCTGGTTCTAAAGCAGCTATGGAAGCCATGGCTTGTGACAGCAAGGCGAAGGAGGTTGGGATGACGGGATGATGGGATGGTGAGGAGTCGATGACAAGATACGGTTGATGGAAGAAATTCGGTAAAAACCCACCTGGGATGTATAAAACCTTGTAAATGATGGGATAAACTACCTATCAACTGGTGCAGGATTTCTTTCTCCCATCAACAGTATGACGATATTTCAGAACCGGTTTCCCAGATTTTCAATGTTGGAGGGACGTGCATCTTTGTGACACATCAGAGAAGTAAACTCTTTGGCATTCCTTTTTTGATGATGATATTACATCCAGTATGTGTTTTGAACACATCAACCGCTTGAGAACCCATCATGAAAATCATGAAATCCTCACTCTCAGGGTCTTGAGACCTTTGCTTCAAAGTTGGATGGCGCGTGCTTGGCATCCCAGTGTTTTTTTTGTTTATTTCCGGTGCTGGAGATATAATTTTTGCTGGTCATGGACAAGAGCCCAAGAGTGGAAGAAACATTCCAATCTTGAATCTCTAAAAAATTGGGTGTTTTTTAAATTTAGATTTACAAAGACTGTCTGTTTTGTTGTTGATGGGTTTCCCTGGCACGAGAAGAATGCTACAAAAAAATACTCTAATTAGATACCAAGATTCCGTTTTAGATTCCTAAGTTGATAGTCACTTCTTTGTGCTGACAGAATTTCCTGACAGGTAAACTGCACCTTCCTGGAGAAGAGGAAGGTGCTATCCACCAGTCGTTGTTGTTGAAGAGAGAGAGGGAAGCTGAGAAATGCCGATATAGCTGATGGATGCTGATAGATGTCCAGGAATTGGAAATCTATAATGATAGTTTTTGATATGAAGAGTCTAAACATGCAGATTCAACATGGCAATTTGCATATTATTTGTGTTTTTCCAACTGTAACTGAGAAAACACCACTTGTTTTCGAGAGTTGTTGGTGCCTTATCAAACCCATTCTGAACCTGCACACTTGACCGTTTGACAAGGAAGACATAAAACGTGTTTTTGTTGTTGTTCTGTAATCCCAAATTTCAGGTTGATGTCATCTAAAGTGATCTCTTCATTTTGACATAGATTTCTTCATGGATTCTTTCCAAAGGTGGCAGATCTACTGTAAGAGGTTTGTTCTTTTCAACATTGATCGCTTTTCCTCGACTGACCAGGTACCACTGGTGGAACTGCTGAGAGTGGTGCTGCTGCCCTTGGGGCAGCATTTCTACGGCCATCTCAGGACTGAAGGGTTGCATGATTTTTCCATTGAAGTAGGTGATTGGTAGATATTGGTGATGTTTTTGAAATCCAGGGATATCATCAGATGCAATACAATACAAGTTGTGAGAGGGACTTGAAACATGGCGATGCAAGTGGAATTGAAGGATCTAGGTGATATGTGCTTTATAAATTCCTTATCATGTTTAATTATTCAAATGATTGCTCCAATTAAACAGAAACTTACAAGAATGCAATGGTCTCAACAGTGATCGGTGCATTGTCCTTGCAGCGTGTCTTACCCCGCCTGAAATTTAACATATTTATATATATATAGATACCCAAAGTATGAGCCAAATATTTGAAGCCTGAGATACATCTAGAAAAGCAGAAAAAACAACATCATTTCATGGGAACCCACAACCTTCATTGTTCATGGGATCTTGGGGCCCAAGGTAGTGCTGTAGATGTAAAAAACAAAGGTTTTGCCCGTTTGTTCGCTGGGGTTTTGTTCCATTTGTTCCAAACAAACCTCATGATTGTTGGTATTACACCCGCAAAGATTCACAGGTTGAACATGAAAGTGAATGGTTTGGAAGATCCTCCAGGGTGTATCTGGGTGGTCGCAACTCGAATATGTTTTATGTTCATCCCGAAAATTGGGGAGATGATCCAATTTGACTTGCGCATATTTTTTCAGATGGGTTGGTGAAAAACCACCAACTAGCTACCCTTCATTACATGTGGGGATTAAAAAAAAATAAACCATTAAATCTCAGGATCCTTACGAAACAACCAGGATTCTTCATGGAAAGTAAGGGGTCACCGCATGTTGACTGGAGGCCGAGCTCTTATCATCATGTGGACCAGGCCTTGATCTTTTTTGGAGTGAAAATCCAGTTTTCCGTTTGCGGAACCTACCGGGAGGTGGAAATTTTCGATGGAAATGATATGGATGCTTCCGAAAATAGTGGGTTTTCCCCCCAAATCATCCATTTGTTTTGGTACTGTACCTATTTTTGGAAACACCCATATGGACATAACATAGGAACTGCCTGAAATAAGATGAAATCACATTGAGCTAACATGGAAATAACATGCAAATAACAACATGTTCAAACCCATTTCAAACTGGACCAAAATATTTGACCTGAACCAGGTGATGTAGCGCGTGCCCAAGCAGAACTGGATCAACTGATGCAGGTTTGGATTTCTTTTGTTTGGTGCTTAAGTTATGTTTCAGTATGATTGTGGAGTCCAAGAAATGTTGTTTCATTTAGTTCTCTTCAGCCATCCAGTTCATCCTCGCAAACTGAACCTGGTTGCATTGACAAACTTGCCCATCAGCAAGCTGCAGTTTGCTACCGGATCCCGGCACGACACAGGCGCGACGAGACCTGGGGGTAAAGCTTTCAGAACAACAGGAGGCCCTGCAACGCATCACGTATCCCGGCAGCCTGAAGGGGGGGCTTGATGATGCATTGACTTGATGACATCGTGGTCTTGGGTTATCTATGAGCACTCTTGGGTTGGGTGGGTTTCATAGAATACCTATGGGCCTTTGAGAAGGATTAAAAAACCAAAAGTCGAGCAAAGGATACCAAAGGTGATGTTGCAAATCATTGCAGATTTAAATAGTATATATGTATACATAATCAAAACCATTTTCCTAGGGTCAAAGTGGGTTGTTTTTTGTTAATCCTTGAGATAGCTGTCCCTATGAAACAATTTTGTGAGGTCCGAGCTGGAAAGTTCAAAGTCTTCGTTGGTTGGGATGCTGAGAGAGTCCTGGGAGATGATGTGAATCGCAGGCATTTCGTGTAGAAATATGTAGGGAGTCACAAACGATGAAGAATTGATGTACCTGTAGTGCAATTCATTCAATTCAATCGGAGAGTCTATGAAAATTGCATTGAAACTAGCGCAATAATATCGAAGAAACGTATCACTTTAAAGTCAAATTTGAACCGGGAAAACTTTCTTGTGGTACTCATGAGTTCTGCTGTTTTGTGTAGTAGTTGGAGGTATCCTCCACCCACTAACAGTGAAATAATATAATTTGTTCATTTTTATGAAGGGCCCCCTATAAACCTTCAAAAATTCCACTGTTAGTGGGGGATTGGGATACCCCCAATCTAGGTGGTGGTTTCAATTTGTTTTTTATTTTCACCCATACCAAGGGAAATGATCCAATTTGACTAATATTTTTCAAAGGGGTTGAAACCACCAACCAGCAATGTATAAGTATGTGTTGTTTCCCCCTGCACGTTTCGCTCCACGTTTTTTTCTCCACTTGTTTTCATCCAGGCCAAAGATGCAGGAGCTGCCATCCGAGCGGCAGAGTGCCAGTCGCAAAGGGAGGTGGGGATTTTCGGAAGATCTTCATACATTTTTTACATAGATACCAAAGTGGAGGTTGTAAGAACTAGGCCCCTACATGCCCCTACTTGGTAGAGCAGTTTATTTTTTTTTAGAATGGTTTATGGTTTTATGGAGGTGGATGGTGGTTTTCTCAGCGAGAATTTTGGAGGGGAAAGGAATTGGCCCACTCCGTGTTCCCATTCCTATGCCATTATTTTCTTAGCTGCTGACGAAGTATTCAATCATAGAAGTCATACAGTGTTGGGACTGAACGGCGCAACATGATCATAGCTTCCAATTTGCAAGAACTACATTGCCGTTGTCCTTGAATTTGCTCTTTGCCACAAGAGATGACTTGTGAAATATTCCCCCCCGGACCATGGCTTTGCTTGGAGGCGTTGCTTCAAGACATTCAGATTGGACAGCAGAAGGTGGGGAGGAAATGGACATCTTTTTCCATTAGAGAACATCTTTACGGCTTCAAATGTGATATTAGATGATACGTAAGTGTGTCATGTGATGTACTTCAGTCATGTCATGAACAAGCATCAACAAAAAGCATAACATCATGTGTTGGTGTTCTACAGTTTTCGCATGTTGTCCTTTTGGCCGGGATATTTTGGGATGACCATGAAAAAGGGTATGTTATCGTAAAGCAGTTGGATGTTCACAATGTAGCACTAGACTATGCGTGTCCATTTTGGATAGGTTTCTATTATTGTAGGATACTCTGTGCTGTATGTACGTATATATACATACTAGGCTGCCGTTTCGGACATTTTTCATTCTTTTGTTTTTTCAATCACTTCTACTTTCCGTAGCCATTTGCTGGATTGTGCCGTTTCCTCCCTGCTTCCGTGTTTGGGCCTTGACCTCAAATTCTTTGTTGTCCCCCATTTGTTTTTCGCTTTTTTTGTTTTCTTCGTTGAGGACTGGCCACAATTCATCGGCTTCAAGTTCCTTCCTGTGGTTTGGAGATTGGCAAATTTGGAAGAGTCGATAGTCCACAGTCCACAGTCCATAGTCCACAGTGTGATTATTTTGTAGATTGTAGATGTTAGAGAGTATTCACTTTCTGCTTCTTGCTTTTGGCCCAAGGTCCAAAGTCCAAAGCCCAACCTTCCCGGCTAGGTCTCTCTCCATGGTTTTGTGGCGTGAGCACCTCCCTTTGACTCGATTGCGTGGGAAGACTAGTCCACCCCAGCAATCGAAAACAATGCATCGAACTTTGAGGACTACTGCTGTGAAGGAAGGGCTTGTCCCAAAGCAACAAAAGCTTTTGCTTTGTATGTGATGGAAAAATCTCAAGTGAAAGCTGGCGCTGGCCGTGATGCTTTCGCCTTGGAGATGAGGCGACTGGGGAGAGAGTGGGCCGCTTTGCCTTCAACCGTGCGCGCAGCGCTGCAGAATTTCAATGCCAACGAGATGCGCTTTTGCGCATGGGCATCAAGGTACGAGCTGGCCTGACCAGCAAGCTTCCTTCCCCTGTGCAGCAAGTGGAGAAGAGCTAAGGCAAAAAGATCACAGTTGGCCCACATACGGTTGTAGTTATAGTTGAAGCAAGTGGAGAAGACGAGAATGCTGGTTGGACAATACTGGGGCCGGGGAGCTATGGCAAGGTCTTCCTGGCAGCTACCCCGCAAGGACAATCATGTGCAGTGAAAGTTTTTAGCGGCGGGCATGCGCCCAAGGGCACAACATGAGGCGGGCCTGTTGAAGGCCTTGGCTTCCTTCAGTGCCTGTGACAGCCAATGGTTCCCTGTCCTTCTTGCAGCCAGCCCTAGTGCGGAACCATGGCCATGGACGTCATCATCCTTTGGTTGAATTGTTTGAAGGTGTGCGACTTTGGGATGGCTGAAAGGTGGCAGTCAGCAAGTGATTTTTGAAGTCTGAGACGCGTTTTGAGCAGTATGTCACCAGCTGGTACAGGCCGCCTGAGCTGTGGCAGTTGGATGGCCGAATTGCAAGTCTTCAGAAAGCTTCAAATCCTTCGGTGGATCTTTGGAGTTTTGGATGCGTGGTGTTTGAAGCCGCTTGTGGTGCTGTCTTGATGCGGCCAATGAAGGGCAGCAGCTGTCCAAGCAAGACCATAGCAAGTTGGTGCAAGAATTGGCCCACCTTACGCTTGGACGCCCAAATCAAGGCCAAACCTACTTCCCGTGCAGACCACACATACTATCATGTCATGTCACGTCTCCAGAGATTGTCAAATAGTCGTTGGAGAAAAATTGTTTTGAGTGCGTGTGCTCCTGACCCTTTGGCCAGACACTGGAAGGGCGAAAATTAATAGTTATTTTGTACAGGGTTCGGACTTTCGTCCAGAGTCCAAAGTCCAGAGTGAAGAAAGAACATTTTGGCGCTATAGGGTTTCATCAGCAGTCTGTGGTCCAAAGTCCAGAGTGAATAGTTTAGCATTCTGGAACTGCATCGCTGCATTGATGGCAGACATGGGGTGAAAAGGGAAGCTGCCCCGTGGCGTTGAAGTTTTGGCATGTGCAATCATCATTTGCACACTTTGCGTTGGTCTCTATGATGTTTCGTCACTACCATTTCTTGAAACTGAAGTTCTGCTGACAGGTGGTTGCCCTGGTGCAGCAGCAGCTCGATGTTGGACAGAAAAAACACATTTCCGCATGCCTACCTTAAAATTTTTCGGGCTAGTCGAAACAGCAGCCCAGTATAGACATAGAGCTTAAATAACCTTGCGTTTGCTCCTAAGGTATGGTATTCCAACGGTGTTGGTCCCTTTCGTGCCGTGTTTTTTGTGTTTTTTCAGGCAGACCACCTTGACTGGCAAATGCGGGAAGCGTGCGAGGCCAGACGTTTTGTATGAGGGCAGTGCTGAAGAAGATGATGATGATGGTGAAGCAGTTAAACAGTTACCGTTTCATGTCATTATGATAGTATGGGTTGAAATTATGTTGGAACATTTTTTTCTTTGGATGATTTTGGAACTTCAAAGATCATGGGGTTGAATTGCAATTTCTGTAAATAAAACCTTCGCTTAGCTGCCAACCTAGAGACAACTAGAGTTTTTGGGAAGTGAGGAAGGGTTGCTGATGATTTTGCATGGCTAGAGGCTAGCGGCTAGCAGTCCTGCGATTTGGGAGGGTTTGTGGCCATGATATTGTTGTTTTTTGTTTGCGCATTTATCTTGTTTTTGAGCTGCTGGCTGCTGTCATGTTTGCTCTTGGTGGCTCTCCTGTAGCTGATTGTTCCCATATTGTTGCACATCCTTCTGTGCCTTTGTCGTCGTGGTTGTGATTACTGTCATTGTTTGTTTTCTTGTTTGTTTGATGTTTTGATTGTTTGCTTGTTTGTTTGTTTGTTTGTTTGTTTGTTTGTTTGTTTGTTTGTTTGTTTGTTTGCTGTTATTGCTTTTCATTTTCGTGTTCCTGTTTGTATCAATTTTTTCTTGTTGTTGCTGATGACTTCCAACTCATCGTGAGGCCTTGTCGATCTACAAAGCAACCTTAGAAGCGAAAAGGCATCTGATTTGCATCGAATTGAGCTTGGACAGAAACAATGCATGCAGAATGTGCTTAGAAACGGCGTCCAGGTTGCCACGAGTTGTTTGCATGTTTACTCCCTCATGAGATTCCTTTCTATGGTTTAAAAAACAACAAAGACTATGAAAACTGATTGTCAAATTCATTGTGACTTAGACATTCAATATAATATGATTTATTTAGATCCGAGATATACACAAATCATAATATACATATACGTACAATGTGTACGTATACGTTTATATATTATATATAATATATATATATATGCAAAAAACTCTCCGCAAATTCTATGCGTTTTAAAAACAACTCAACAAGGGTTGTTTCGCAGGTCTATGGCTCCCAACAAGCCCATGACAAAGGGCATGCAGGTGGTGTTTCACTCCACGTCGTTTGTGACAACGTCGTGTGTGTGTTTTTTTTCAATAAGGAGGTGTTTTGAAGAAGTTAAATGATGTTGCAGTGATTTTGCAGTGATTTCGAAATTTTATGACGTTTTCTGGAGAGAAACACATGATTTCATATTACATTTCATATTTTGTTTCATATGATTCCATATGATTTCATACTACTTATCAGATATTGTCAGCGTCGTCCTGCTTCATTTAAACATCGTGGCTTTCGAACCACGCAGAGGCTTGGATGTCCGTTTGCGATGCGCAGGAGGTCTGCAAGTTGAAGGGATTTTTTGTCGATCGAAAGATTCCCAAGTTTGGGATTAAAATCCCTACCCCCTTAACCATGGAAAAATGTCACGTCCCCCCCCCCCCCATCAAGGGGGTAGGGATGGATTAAATTGATTATATAAATGAATTCTGATCATAATTATTGCAAGTCAATTTGTTCTGCAGCCAGTCTTTGTGTCCCCTCGCAGGGTTGCTTGGAAAACCAGGAATGTGAGCAGCAGCTCAACGGCGCGCTTACTTCCTTGAAAACGGCAGCTGAGTCTCTCAAAGAGGCTGAACGGGTGGTAAGCCTTGGGTGTATCCCAGTTCCTCTAAGTCTAAGGATGTAGGCGGAGCGTTGCGTAGCATTCTGCAAAGTGTATCCGCAATTTTGCTACAGAAATCCTATGGCCACATTTTCTGTAGTTTTTTGTGTCTTGAGAAGCTCTTCAAACTGATTCTCCTTCATTTGGACCTATTGACTTTTGTGAATCCGAAATCCCTTCACTTGTGTCGATCGTATGGGCTGTCTTCAGGAGACAAGATGTCGCAGGCGATTGCGGCAGACCGTGCAGGAACTTGCGCAGAGACTCATGGCATTTTGGCTTCAAATCTAACATCAACCTGAAATGTTTTGTTTTCTACTGAATTTTCTTGGTGCTTAATGCCATTTCTCGTTATGTTAGTTTCTTAAGTTATTTCTTCTTATACCTTGATCAATCCTTTTCATATGTTCTCATACTTTTTCATAGCCTTCTCACTTGTTTCCTAATGCCTCTGTCTTTGAAAGCTTGGCCTTTGCAACTTGGAGTCCAGCTGCTGAAATGGCATTTTTTATATTTTTTTTGGTGTCTCCAAACCAAAGGAGTGGATGAAAAAATGGCTACTTTGATTTAGAAGCGACATACTTGCGCAGTAAATTTAACCAACCAAGCTTATTGTAGCACCCGTGTTAAAAAACAAAAAAACATCGAAAAAAAAAACGACCGTTTTGTCCAGAACAAAAAAAAACAGCTTCAGCCATTCTCAGGCATTGGATGAAGAGTTAGAGTTGGGATTCTCAAAAAAGATTTGGTCTTTTTTTTCGTCTTTTTTTTGTTAGGTCTGTTGGGTTGTTTGGATCCATTTCCCAGCTGAGTTTGGGTTTGCTTGGAAGATCCCGAGATCCCTTAAGATGTAGAAGGGTCCAGGGGATACTGGACAGGGTCAAGGACTTGATGTTGCTTTGTTCTATGGTTGTGTTATACATAAATTGACACTGCTATTTGATGGGATGCAAAAGGTGCCCTTTAAATAGTGGTCCTTTTGTGCTGTGCTGGTTTGTTTGCAACATGAAAATGGCTCATGAAGTTCACAAATTCTGTGTGTTTGTTACTTGTACATGATGGTGGATTATGAATATCGGAGAAACACATCCTTAGCCAGCGAGAATGAGCCAATGAGAGCTTGTTGGAACTGCCAGAGCCAAGGATGGCGCCATGCAAATATGACCTTTTCCCCATGCTGAGGTTGTTGCAGCAACAAGATGTTGGCATGGAGGTTCCAGCCATCAGTTCTTGAAAGAATGTCATGCTTGGAGGATTGGCAAGGTCAAATACTTTAAGGTCAAAATAGATGGCTCAGATACCAAAAGGTAGGTCAGTAAAGGGTCCTTATAGACCAAATATGATCAAATATGTAGGGTCTGTGCCATCTACTTTTCAATTACTCTATATATTCAGTCACAGCCCACACCACTTGAATCCGCTTAGAGTTCGTGCCGCGCGAGGAAGACGCAGAGATTGGTTGAACACTTCTTGCCTTGAAAAGATGCGATGCAAAGTGAGTTATGGGATGTTCGCTTGCAGTTGAGTTTTTTTTGTTTTAAGTCCGAAGTACATAAAACTCTGACTATCCAGCAACATTGATTCAACATGATTTTCAAGCGTGTTTTTGTCGGCAAATATGTTACAAGGTGTCGATAGCACTGGACCCACCCCCAGCCCAGCCATGCACTCGATGGCTTGAGGAAAAAAAAACATGAGATTTGAATATATAGATCTAATGACAAAGGGTGACAAAGGGGGTTTGAGTTTGGAAATATGTTGAACAGTTTGTCGAAGAGCATGTCGTGTTTTAAAAGAAATAACACAATTCACCATTTTTTGATGGATCACCCATGAATTAAGTGTGGTTTGCTTTGCACATCCAACTTATATAATTTCATTGAGTTTTGACGGTTTCAATAAGTTTCAAAGACGCCTGTTTATCGAATCGTTTGTCGTTTGTCACTGGTTTCTTACGTCAGATGAGAGCAATAAACTACAGCAACCACAATCCACCCTCAATCCACCCTTGACTTCTGAGATTCTAAAAGACTTGTGTTTTCGCCTGCCATGCTGGCGCCCCTGCGCCCCTTGCGGCCGTCATGCAGCCAAAGACTTGCTGCATGTTCTAGTGTAGGAGCTGACGTGGTCTTTGAAAAGGGAACCACGTTTGAGTGAAACTTGCAAGATAATGAAGGATACTGTTGATGTCTCAAATCCTGCACCAGTTGATACTCCAGGTAGTTTATCAGTTTATCTCATTCCTAGCCGGATTCAGCCGTCGCTAAATGATGGTGAATAGACACTAGGTGGTGGTTTCAAATATTTTTTATTTTCACCCCTAGTTAGGGAATATTCCCAATTTGACTAATATTTTTTCAGATGGGTTGAAACCACCAACCAGGACAGTTTTGAATCATCCTTCATTTTCCCATTGCAGCTGCAATTTCCATTGATGCTTCAGGAGCTGAGAAGATCCAGGAACCCTGGAGGTACCGGGAAAACTAAATGAACGTCTCGGTTGTGGGTGATGTAGTGGGTATAGGAATAGACAAACCATTGGAACAGCTTTTGATTTTGTAAGAAATTTGGGATGTACAAGAAATTGCTTTCCAAAATTGGCACCTAATAACATGCAAATCAACAGTATTGCGAATGTATTGCGATTTGAGGTCACGGTTTGCTTTATTATTTTGTGATGGCCAGAGATTGTGGTCATAGAATGTCATAGACTGATAGCGTATAATCATACCATCAGAATTCCACCAGAGAATCTGCTAGGTGGTTCGTGTATGTTCTTGTATACACACCGACTATATGAGATTCCAGATGTCAAAAGAAGTTTACTCGTATGATAGGTGTGACACAAAGGTGCTTCGGAGCAATCATGTGTGATTGATTGTTCGTTGGTAGCAAGAAAATGCTTAATCACGAGGTATTTGGGTATTCCTTGTCCAGATCAAATTCCAAACTACTGGGCCCAAACCATCATTGATTCGGTGTACAATGCTGACTTAACAAGAACCCCCACCCACCTACGCCTGAAAAAATCCAAGTCAATAATTCCAAATCGATTTGTAAGTAGGCACCAAATACATGAAGGAGGAGCCAAATAGATGGAGACGTGTTTGAATATCTGGACATGGTGTTTTGGGGGGGGGAAGAACATCTGAAACTTTATCTACAATCTACATGGGAATGCTCATTAGGTTTCTTTTCAAAGGCCAGAAGCTTGTGGACTACACCCTTGAACAGTTTTCCAGGCTTTATGTCTGATAAAATGTTGATTAAAGTCTTCAGTTTTGAGAAGCCAGATTTTCGAAAAAAGAAAGGGGATCAAAGGTGTTTTTAGGGAATATCTTGTAAATAGAGTAAGAACAGACAAATCAGACGTTTTAATCATTGTCAAAAGGGGTCACTGCATGTTTGGGACAGAAAACTACGCAACTGCCGACAGGGGGGGTTGTTAATTTATACCTGCGGTTGTGTAACTTCATTGACAGCGGGTTTATTAATTCCATGTCAACATTTTATGATATATGACATGCTTTATTGAAACACATACAATAACTGCAAACCCCCAGTTGTTAATAGGACTTGATCATCCAATCCATCAAGAAATGGACTGAACTTACCTTGAAGCCTTGAAGGTCCTTTGCTTCACATCCCTTTTATGCTCGCGGACTTCCTGCTGCTGTGTGCACGGCAGCGGCCACTGGTCGTGCGGTTCGGCGTTCTTTATGGACACCGAACCGTGGGGGTGGCTCAGCTGAAAGATGGACATACGCGGATTCAGGGAAAACAGCAAGGTGGTAAGTGGGTTATGTCTCAAACTAAGGACATCAACAAATACACTAAAGAATCCATAAGATTCCATGCAACAGTTTTGAAGTCCATTATTTACCTTTGAACATTGACTTCTTTTGCTTGGAGATGTTTTTCCTGGCAGGCATCCCAAATGACTCGCTCAGTAGTCTCAGCAAACTCAGTAGACGATTGGCTGAAGACAAGCTATTGACGATTTGGTTTGAAATTTGTTACACATTATGGACATGGACAATATGTTTTGAACATTCCTGGATGTTTGTATGCAGCCCAGTCACTTTTGTGTGCATAAAAGGCAAGCAGAACTGGACCAGTAGTCCAGGTTGTGATTGTTCTTAGTAATTGGAGAAGCAACAACACGTAAGACTAGAGTGCAAGGATTTTTGGCATGGAACATGCATGATTGCATATGAATGCAGGGTCAATGCCCTTTGTGTAGTGGTGTTGAATTTGCAAAACGTTTTGACTGCTTAGCGATTTCCCGCATGGACAGTTCGTGCCAGATTCTAGAAAGGCAGCCCCTTGTGGCAAAACGAGACAGACAGAAATCGATTGGGTTTCTCCTGATGTCACAGTCTTTGTTAGTTCAGCTATATGTTCACATGTTCACCGTTTCAACCAGAAGAACGTCCTTGTGAAGGTTTAACCACATGTTGTTTTGGGGAATCTATATTACTATATTACATTCACGGTATGGATGTGTCTCAAAACCAAGGATCCCCCAAAAAAATATCATTGGTTTCTACATTTTTCTACTGAATGTCTGGTAGAGGCTGGTGGTTCCCTAGTTTTGAGACCAATATAAGTCCAACATGTGTGTGTCCCGAGGTGAAGGCCATTGGCGTTTCCGAGACATAGCAAGGTGCGGATGGTGAGATGCCAATGGTTGGAAGTCATGGAAGTCGTGGAAACAAAAATCCCTAGCGTATCTAAACAAAGATGTTGCTGTTGCGCATCAGTGCTGTGAACACACCTCAGAAACAATATCTGGAATGAATCAATACAAATGCGTCGATATTTGTTACATGTGTGTTGCTTAGTGTGTGCATGTTTAGATGATGAATGCTTTCAAGACTTACGCTTTACATATATGTTTTGTAGACACGGGGCCGGTCTGGAATGTCAAGGGGAACTCAACTTTTGGTCAGGTTTAAATCGCACACACCACACAATTCACTATAAAAATATTGGCTTCAATCAGTTTCATGGGTTATAGGTTCAAGGCATGCTGCCCATTCGCTTGATTGGAATTTGGTGCACAGGCGCAGTGCAGAAAATCCCGAGAGCACTGAGACAAGTTTCTTAAACAAGGCACGAAAAGCTGGGGTCTTCGGAATTGAACGGTGATATGTCATGTTATCCAAGATCTTCAGCATCATTCAGATGGCCCAACGTGTCAGCTCAACTCCCACCAGCACTGGCGTCTTTCAGAGACATGAATTTCATCGTTGCCAAACAATTGCAGGGTACTGCCCTTGCCCCTGCGGCACGGGGTTGAATTTGTGGTGATTCGCATCCCATCCTGGCCCAATCAGCCCAGTTTGAGCAGAATTGGAATCAACAGATTTGCTGCACTAACAGTGTGGCTGCAAGCTTGCCAAGTGCCGACAAGCTTGGCCATGATGTGTTTAGCAATGTTTATTGTAGGCTGGTGTCTATATATGTGTAAACGATTGGAATAAGATAGCAATATCATCCAAGTGCTTCACAAGTTTTCGGAACAATGTGCATTCCCATAGCATCCATCTATGGTTTTTTTTTACCGTAACATTTACCATAAAAATCAATCAAATGGAATTTGCAAGAAGGAATTACAGCTACATCACTGCTGCCATGGCCACTGGCCCTTTGGATTTGGATTCAGAGGATCTTGGGAGCGCCAATCCATTGGAAAGCAGCATGGAAATATCATGCAAATATCTTGATATTGAATTATTGTTGCAATAATATATATATACTATAGTTATAATATGTGTACATATATACACCTCAAAATACCACACTATGACACACAAAAATCGAATATTGCTGGCAGGGACGATTGCCAAAAGGAAAGGCCTTTTCCATCCTTTTCCATATTCAGAGTTGCATGTTCATGTTGGAAGGTCAAACAAAAAAATGTCTCAACATGTATCGATTTATATATAATAATCATATATATATATATAAGAGTGAATGTGTTTTTCCTCCAAGTGTTTCGAAAGTATATGTGTGTTGTTTGTGCGTGTTCAATTGAAACACTGATCATTAATCATCACTTGATACCTCATGTTAACTCATGTTCTGCCCGGCTGTTTGACCGGCAGGATGGCAAGCTAGACCTCGAGAAGGAAATCACCGCAGCGGAGGAAACAGTGCAGGTTGGGGCCAAAAATCCATATTCCAAGTCCAACACTAGTGACCCTGGCAATATTATTATATAGTGATAATAAGTATAGACCCCTGAATTAATGGCCTTAAATTGAAGTCCATATTCCTAATATATTATATTTATTTTTGTTTAATCATGATCTCTCCCCAAAACTCCCTGGTGAATCTTTCTTGCAGGCCTTGCGACATGCACTGCTACGTGCGGAGCTACGCTTGAAGGCTTTGCGGCAACGCGCGGTGTCGGCGCAGCGAGATGTGTCGGCAAGTCCCCAGGACGGGAACGGGAGCGTTTTTACAACGGGAAAGAAGGAACCAATACAAAAAGACCAAAGAGATGGAAGTTCTTCTAAAAATGGAATATGCTGTAGTATGCTGGTGTGATTTTTATGTGCTATAATCTATATATGGTAGGCTAATTATGATATTTATATATATATATACACATTTATTTACATATATATATATATATTATATATGTTAAGAATCAACCGGTCTTTACCTCAACATTGTGATCAAGGCCTTGAGCCTTAGAACAACTTGAGCCTTCCAAGTTCAACATACAAAAAGTGCGCGTTTACAACAGGCTGCAACTTTTCATGGTAGCGGAGCACAACANCAAAAGAATGTAGGACAACAGTCTACAATGTGTCTGAAACACCACAGGAGCAGGCACAGGATGGAACAGGTCAATGGTATGACCAACAAAATGGATATGATCCATACTGGTATAGCAACGACATAACAAGCTATGCCAACAATCAGAGCTATGCACAGCAACAGCAAGCACTACCACCACCACAGCAAACACAACAGAATCTACAAGAGCGCAGCATATCAACACTTCACTTTGTCACAGCAGTGACACCATCAGACAAGAGCATGACAACAGCATTTATCAATGAAGCCAACAGTCACACAGAAGCAGAGATCATGATTGACAGTGGAGCAGCAACACATGTTTGTCCACCATGGTTTGCACAGAACTCACCCCTTTACACACTCCAACAAGGACAGGGGCCGAGTTTAAGAACAGCAACAGATGAAGAGATCAACATGTATGGATACAAATGGGTACTGATGGCCAACAACGACAACTACAAGATAGTCGTACCCTTCTATGTGTGTGACGTGAAACAACCCATCATGTCAGTAACACGACTGACAGAACAAGGGTTCAACATACAGTTCAAAGACACACCAACAATGTCACACAGCAGAGGTTTCCACTCCAACTTGGTAAAGAGATCTGAACTCTTTTACCTTCCCATGAAGCTGGTCAACATCCCAGGCAACATGAAGTTAGACATCGGCATGACAGGAACAACAGGATCAGCAGCAATTACACCAGTGACCATCACACCAACAGGAATGGAGGTTGTCAGAAACAGAAACGACACATGGACATTCAACACACAAGGATTTCTGGTCAGAACACACAGGACAACACGTAAAGCACTCTTCGTACCAGATAGCAGGTGTCCAATACCAACAGACAGACTTGAGAACTACAGAAGGACCATTGTCTACAGTGGACAAAATGGCAACAACGAAGACTTTGAAGACAAGTACCAAGATCTCAACAAGTCACAACAGAAAAGAGTCCTGCAAGGACCAACATGGACAGGAGAAACATGGTTCAGAGTGAAGAAAGGAACCATTCTCCCAGGCAACAGACCACCACAGCCACCAGCAGTACCATCACAAACACTCAAGGTACCAGAAGCAACGTCGACATCAGCATCATCAGCACAACAGCCGTTGACAAGACACACCTACAAGAGACCAATTGAAGACACACCACAACAGCATCAGCGAGCATCCACAACAGCAACATCAATTCCACATCCAAAAGACGTTCAACCAACATCGGACTATTGGATTAGAGAAGGCAACATGTGAAAAAGAGTGCATATTCAGCCACGAATGGATTTGTACATACCTCAACAAACAGACGATGGACCAGACATCACAAGACTGACTCAACAAAGAAGAACCCTCATCAGACCTATGGATGGAACAAGAGGACATGCAGTGGAAGACGACTGGACAACAAAGAGACAAGCAACATTCGGCAAAGAATGGACAGGATCAACAAACTTCGAAGAACGTCCACAGTTCAAGGACGAGTTCATCACAGAAGACATCGATGAACAACAAGAAGCAAGAAAAGCAAAGGGCATACCAGCACCG
>DF239780.1:0-13741 GCA_000507305.1 Breviolum minutum Mf 1.05b.01
TCCGACGATATCCGAGGATAAAATCGTCATCTCGCACCCGCCGCTTCGGTGACCTTCCCGATCCCATCTTGGAGACGCTTTTCTATTGTAAAATACAACATTTCGCGGTCCTCCTATCTCCTAAAATGTCACGAAGTGCTGCGCCTCTCACGACAAGTCACCCGCAAGTCACCCGCCAACCTCAGCAAATACTGCGCCTGCCACACAAAATGAACTATGAACTTGACTGACCATCTGTTACTTTACGAATCTATCACGAATGTATTATTTTACGAATCTATCTCTTTACGAATGTATCACAGTACGAACGTATTACGTTACGAATCTATCACTTGACGAATCTATTACGTTACGAATCTATCACTTTACGAATCTATTACCTCACGAATCTATTACGTGACGAATCTATGACTTTACGAATGTATGACTTTACGAATCTATCACTTTACGAATCGATTACGTTACGAATCTATCACTTTACGAATCCATTACTTTACGAATCTATTACTTTACGAATCGATTACGTTACGAATCTATTACGTGACGAATCTATCACTTTACGAATCTATTACTGACGAATCTAGTACTTGACGAACGTATTACTTTACGAATCTATCACTTTACGAATCTATTACTGACGAATCTATTACGTGACGAATCTATTATTGAGCAGTTTTAAAAGTTCGTAACTCGGAAGTTTCTCATCCAAACTTCCTTTGACTAATTTGCCTAGATAAATCAGCCAACTTGCCTGTGATTTTTGGGCATTTCCGGTGGGACAGGAAAGTCCAAGGCCTTATCCACCAGACGTCCCGAGAGGCGCTAAAATGTGATTTTTTCCGGAAAAACGGTTCATGTTTCACATGAAGGGACCCTAAAGAAAAATCCATTCGAAAAAAGGAAAGGATTACCCTCCAGGGAACTAACATATCCCCCAAAAATGGCATTTTGAAGATGATTTTCCTCTTCCCCAGGTGGGATATGGTAATTCCCTGGAGGGTACTAAAAGGCACTAAGAAAACAAATAGGTCTATACACATCTTGGCAAATCTTTTGGAATCATCCTTTATACCCAAACAGTCCCTTTTAAATTTGGTGGGGCTTTTAAAATGTGACTCCCCAAAAGTGCTCAACCTTTAGTCCAGGGGACCTGGACCTGTTTTGCCTAGGCATGTCTACAAATGCAAGCCGCTGATTTCATGGTACTGTTGATGGTTCAAAAATCCCCAACAACCATCTGGATGGTCAGAAAACCTTGTAAATAATGGGGTAAACTACCAACCTCAACCGAGGAATGAAAAAAAACTTGGTTGTATAGGGTATATAGGGGATTATAGGATTATATTATCCAAATACACGGGGATGATTTCATAAACAATTGTAAGGATCCCGTTTTTAAGCAACCAAAGTAAGGGAACCCCGGTTTTTCAACTCGTGGCTCAATCTGGTGAGTGAACGCCGGATGTCTGAACTGGCTCAAGCCAGGTGAAGCTGCATGTTGAATTTCAACACCCCACCCACTTGAAGGATCCTCCCATGACTTGTAAGTGGTTAGGATCACCCCCATTTATTGGCGCCATGGAAAATAGGTCATTTGGAGTTCGGGTCCCACGGTCCCCGATCCTTCGGACATGTTTTTCTCACCCCGAACATGGGCCCAATCATCTGAACCAAACCTCGATGGCTTAGGGATTCAAAATGGAAGAGATTTCGGAGGTGCAAGAAATACGGTTGATGGTTCAGAAATCCTAAACAACCCTGGTATGGGGTGTGGGGTGTGGGGTGGGTGCTTGGAGGATCCTCCCATGACTTGTAAGTGGTTGTCGGATCACCCCCATTTATAAGCTAGGTGGTGGCCACTCAAATATTTCTTTATTTTCACCCCGAAAATTGGGGAACATTTTGGCTGGCGCATATTTTTCAAATGGGTTGGTTCAACCACCAACCAGTAAGCCATGGAAATATGCCGGCCATTTGGAGTTCGGGTCCACAAAGTCCCGGATCCTTAGGACATGTAGATCATCACCATCTGAACCAAACCTCCATGGTAGGGTTCAAAATGGAAGAAATTTCGGAGGTGCAAGAAATTCTGTTGATGGAAGAAATGGGTATGTATAAAAACCCTGTAAATAATGGGATGTTTACCATATCAGCTGGTGCGGGATTTCTGAACCATCAACAGTATCTCCCACAACTTGTTACAGGGAAGGAGTCCATATCCCCACCCCTCAAACAAATGTAAAATCATCTTCCACAAGTGGCAAACAGTTGGCTTGTTTCAGTTGGATGATGAACCAAATCTTTACATGAAAAATGGTTGTTTCGCCAACCATTCATTAAAGGCTGGTTGTTTGGGGTTCCAGGTGGTGGTGTTGTGTTGGGGGAATTCTTTTATTCGGATGGCCTTAATGAGAACGCAATACTACTGGTATGAACCTCGAAAATCCAAGAATTGCAAAACAGCAACGCCAGCGCTTTTTTTGCACTTATTGGCTGCGTACGGCTTGAAGTTTGGTCGGATAAGCAATTAAACACATACAGAGTTGTTGCTTTGTTTTGTTTTTTTTGATATTCAATTCCCTTTTTGCATGCATTTTTGCGCGAAATGAATTGCGTTACCATATCATTGCAAACCATCATGAATACTGCGTTTGTATAGTCTGGGAATACACCTCAATGCCACCTCTTGCTTGAAATAGGACAAGCAGGTGGTTCATCCCGAATAATAAGGCCTTATTACAAGGTTGCAGATTTGTCCCCTCTACATTTTTGGAAACAAGCAGTCACAGACAGTAGTAAAAGCCAGATCTAAATATTAGTGAAACCCAGGGTTTGGTGGCTTGATTCAGGGCCAAATCTACAACCCTGTTATTGTTAGAGGTTATAGCCCCAGTTACCAATTTAGAAGGCCATTTTATAGAGATTAAACAACTCCACCAAGGCCTTGGGGCCCCTTACATGGCAGGTGGTTGGGCCTTTTAGATTCTCATGATTTGTTCGTTTCACCACCTTTTTTGGTGCTTCCAGGTAGCAGCAGTGCGAGTGCTCAGTTGGTTTGGTAGATGCTGAGATGCTCCCCAACAAAAAAAGATATTGCCTACTTGGATGTCCCGTTGGAAGTTAGGATCGATGGTAAGTAAATGGGTCATAATCCCAATATACACTCCCTGAAACTAACATAGCACCTGAAAATCGGCCATCCCAAACGGAAACTAATATTCCAACCATCCATTTTCAGGTGCCATGTTAGTTTCAGGGAGGGTACACCATTTATAAGTAGTTTATAACCCATTTGCTAACAATTTACTAACTTCCCGGGACATCCAAGTAGTCACCATAAGGGGATTCCCAATAGGAATAATTTTTCCAGCCAACAAGTCCCGCCAAAAATCCATGACTTTGAATGAAAAAAACATTTATATAGATTTCCACTTCACTTTGGCACAAGTCCAGGAACAATTCGAGGAATCTCAACAACAAACAACTCCCATACGCACCTTTCCCCCCCTTGTAAAGAAGTCGGACGCCTGGCGCCTGTTGTGTAAAAGATCCACCAGTCAGTAGCGATAAATGCACAACGGTTAAACTCCTCCAGAGTTTGATCATTTTGTGTTAAAAACCTCAGAGTTCTTGGAAAGTGTCCCTAAAAAATTGCTAAACATGTTTGATGCGTAGCTGACATTAGCCTCTTGGGCCCATCCTAACGTACACCAAATCATTTTCTTGGAAAATCCATTCAAAAAACAGGTTGATGGGCCCATTGAAACCCTGGAAAAAATAGGTTTTTCCAAACCCTGGAAGTGCAAGTGCAATTCATTCAAAAAATATCAAACCCTAATCTTCCAAATACCCAGTGAGTAGGTATTCCAACCCCCAAACACCTGCTTTTCAAAGACCTCACAAGGGTGTCCAAATATCTCCTCACAAGGTATTTGGATTATTTTGGAAGCCTAGGGTTACTATTTGACGAGCATATTTTTCAGATGGGTGGTTCAACCACCAACTAGGAAACTTGGACTTCCAGCTGTTTTGTTTCCTTCGGTCAACTTTTTTTTTGTACAGATTCGCCGTGCCAAGGTGCTGCAGGTAGTGTTCCACCACCATCTGTCAGCCTGTTGAGGTCAGGATTTTTTATTCGAAAAAAAAGGGCACAAAAAGGGTTGGAACTTATATAACGGGTTGGTAGTTTAAGCTTAAGCTGATACAGGTTGCTGAACAGTTCGTGCTTGTTGATAGTGTTAAGGTTTTTTGTTTGTTTTCAGGGCATCTACTCTTTCTCCCATAAACATGGTTCAGTGGAAAATTGCTAATGTTTGAAAGGTAACGATCCTATTGGAGATACAGCCATTTTTCACTGAACCCATGGATTATGGCAGGAAGTGTAACGGTTGGTTTGTTGATTGTTTTTTTAAACCACGTTTTGGTGAAGAAGTATAGCACTAAGTGGTTGGTATTCTTTCTGTAAAAGATGTAAAAGTAATTTATGAAATAGTTTGGAGTCGCTGAAATTAGCTAGTCAGGATTTTTGATATGCACTTTTATATACGTTGGTTTTTTGAACGAAGAATCAGTTTTAGTTGGGTTTCACTGAAAATTAGGTTCTTGTTGTTTCAAAAAGGATTTTGATGTTGAAGCGTTTCACCCCCTGATTTTGGTGGGGTTTTAGTGCTCCAATTTGACGAACGCGCAGATTTTTCAGTTCAGGGTCGGTTGCTTCAACCACCACCAAGAAAAGGTGAAGGCAGCAGATGTCCGTTGCCGTGGAGGATCATCCCACTTAGTAAGTAGTTAATAACCACCATTTATATATAAGCCATAAAAATGCCATTTGGAAGGGGTCCAACGTTGCCCTACTGAAAGGAGACGTTCCAACGATCACCATGATAAAAATAAAATCCACTTACGTTTCGTCCTGGGACCCGATCCTCCAAGTACCTCGAGATTTACTCGAAAACTCTCGAACTCGGCCAAGGAGTTATAAGTTGGCCCTTATAAATGGCCTTAACTGTGACCACCAGGATTTACATATTTTAGGCTCGGGGGATTCCGAAGTAAACCTACTCATTCATGAAGATTCTTTTCACGGTTTACAGTTACAGGAAAGGTGTATCGGTAGATTTATGAAACTCCCACCCATTTTTTTGTTTCTACTCCCGAAACGCTCCCTTCTGACCCTTCTGTGTGGCAAGTGCGGTGCAACCTCCTTTTTGGGTGATAAGGTGAGGTATAGATACTCCGAAGGGTCTTAGTCAAGGGCTCAAGGTTTTTTTTAATTGAGCCACGAAAAAAAACACCTCTTACTTTCCATTGAATCCTGGTTGTTTAATAGGGATCCTTATAATATCTTAAAATGGTTTATGAAATAATCCCCACAAAACTGGGTAGTATAATCACCTACCCTGGGAACCCACGTTTCATTAATTTGTAGGGGTTATTTCCACCATATTTTTAGGGCTTAAAACCTTCATTTTTCCATGGGTTCTTGGGGTCCTAAGGTATATACCCTAAACAACCAGGATGTTTTTTCATTGCTCATATAATCACCCAAGTGGCAGTATATACCACTTGTCTTCTAGGGGGGGTCATATAATCCTTACCACCTACGGTTGATGAAAAAAATCCTGCACCACATGGCAGGTATAAAACCTTGTAAATCATGTGACTACCTATCAACTAGTGCAGGATTTGTTCCATCAGCAGTATCTCCATGTACGACCCACTTGGTTCTGTATACCCCCTCCCGCTTTGCAGGCCACCAACAGCACCGGTGGATGAGGCCGAAAAAGCCCAAAAAAGTTTGAACAAAGCTTTTGGAGACGTAAAAAACTTGGGTTTCTTGGGGAAAAAAAACGGCAAACGAAAACTTTCCTTCAGAATGCAATGTCGAAACAAGGGCCACTTGTAACATTTGCAACCAAAAGAATCAAAAGTGAGAAACCCTTCAAGAAAAAGGGTATCTCTTGGACAATTAGAAAATTTCAACCCCTAAGCACTAGATGACCGAACTGGATGCCGCTAAATCTGGCACATTTTTCGTTTCGAAAAAATCCGAGTTCTGTTTGTTGTTTTCTGATTCAATGGCCATCCAACAAACGTGGAAGTTTGGCACCCCTTGAGGTATACACTCCCGAAATTCAACATAGATCGACACCCAAAAAAACCGCAGCGTCACGCACGTGTTCTCACCGCCAAAATGGTAGGATCGTACCCCCCCCTGAAAACTAACATATCCCCCTGAAAAATGATATAAATGGTTGGTTCAGATCAGATGTATTTCCTATTGAAAATATAGTCCCTTTAACTTCGGGGACAGCGGACATTCGTTGGTTTTTTGGGGGTGATATTCCTTGGGGGATTTTTCTCAGGTTGGTTCCAATGCCGCAGTGGATGGTGGGAGCTCCCGAGGTTCGGGGGATGTGTTTCTGCCGTTGTTGACCTATTTTTTCGGTTGGAAACCCATGGAAAAATACCAGTTTAACAGACAGAAACCAAGGAAAAACACACATGAGCCATGAAAAAAAACCTTATTACTTTCCATTATACTGGTTGGTTTATAGGAATCCTTATAATGGCTTATTATAATCCCTATATAATTGGGTAGTATAATCCCCTATATACCCTAAACCACCAGGTTTTTTTTCGTGGCTCACATGAAACTAATGAGGATTTGAGAGGCCATGGGACATTTCTTAGACCGGAAAATCAGCAGACATATTGGGGGGTTGAATCAAAAAATCAGAAAGAATAACACTACATGTAAATCATGGAAAATCTTGTCTAATCTGACATAAGGGGGTTGAATACAACATAAACAACCACGATTCTCCCCACCAAAGGGCCAGAAGACTCAGTCGAAGCCGCGGAATTTTAGCATAGAATTCCTTCCGCAGGGGGGACGCCCCGTTGATTTGCTGATTTCCGTTTCGCAAGTATTGTGGAAAACACGGTTGGAGTTGACCCAGATTTTTTTTTTTGCGAATAAAGCAACTTTTTCTTGTCAGAAGAAGATAAACAACAAAGTTTGCGGGAAAAGGAAAAGGAGAAACTTTTGCCTGAAGGGAAGATTGCAAGTACCATGATGGGGGAGGCGCTTCTGCAATAGCTCTGCAACATTTCTAGTGATTCTAGTCACTTGTCTCAATGAATAAAAAACTGTGTAGGAGGCTCGGCCACTAGGTACTCGAAAAAGATGTGTGTTAAGTATTCACCCTGGAAGTCAAACCACCATTTTTTAAGTTGGTTTACGAAGCACCACTTTTTATAGTAAGGGTTGTCATGATCCAAAAAGGAATCACCATGATTTATATGGTGGTTGACTTCTAGGGTTCAATGAACCCGTATACGAGGAGTAACATTGGTATCATCTTCAAAGACATCAACAAGAATCGTTGGTTTTTGTATACTTCCTTCATTGGAACACAGTAGCGAAAAGTTTTTAAACTGAGTTTAATTACTAGTAGCAACCGGCTAAAAACCATGGCGCCATACAATGCTAAAGCTACCTTTGGACCCCAAAACCTTGAAAAATGAAGGTTTTAGACCCTAAGAATATGGGTTGTTACTGCCTAAAAATGAAGGAAAACGCAGGAATTCCCATGGTACCCCTGGTACTTCCGGCACCACTTGGCATCCTTGACATCCCCCCCCAAAAAAACGTTCAGGCTCTTCTCGAGAAGGTGCCGATCGCTGCAAAAAGCTGCGATGAGTGGGTCAAAAAACCGGTGGAAACCGTTGCAAGTCAGAGATTTTTGTGGACTTGTAGGATATATAGCTGCCTGGTACCCTAAAGAACCAGTTTTAAATGGATGTTTGGTGAAACAACCATATTTTTTTTGCAATGATTTGGAATCATCCAGTTTTTCAACAAGCATGTATAAACAGATTCGTTTCAGGTTCCAGGTTTTTCGTTTGTAGGATAAGTTTGGTGAGCAAAATTTTACAAATTCAATTATAAATTATTGCTTTTTTTAAGTATTTTGGTTTCTTTAACGGAAAGAGAGAGATCTGAAAGATGTTGAAATTGCAGTTTTAGTACTGGCTCGGTAATTTAATGGCTTAAGCTGATACAGGTTGCTGAACAGTTCGTGCTTGTTGATAGTGTTCAGGTTTTTTGCTTGTTTTTCAGGGCTGTTTTACTCTTTCTCCCAGAGTCATGGAATTTGGAAGCTAGCCATATTTGAACGGTAACGATCCTATTGGAGGGAGCCCATTTTTGAACCATGATGATGGGAGGACGTGGAGTCTCACCAGCAGCACAATAGAGTCATCATAATCTTAGTCTACAATCCTTTTCTGAGTCATTCAATCCTGACATAGTAGCCAATTTTCCTAACGGATTTTCATTTTAGGGGACTTGTGGACACCTGGAAAAAATTACATCCTGGGATTTCAAGGTTACCTCAGTATGGGGATGATAGTGATTCATAATCCCATGTATAGTAAGGCCTTATTTCTTAGGGTGTGGCATCACTGGCTACCCCAAAATTTCCATGATTGTATATACATTTACCTACATATGTGGATATAAGCAACCATCACCAAGTCCATTTCTTCGCTGTTGACCAAGAAATCGTTTTGTTTTCAGACAAGGTGGGCCCAAAAACACTGATCGTTACAAATGGAGTGAAATGGAGCTCGCCCCTAGAGGTGGCATTATAAATGGATCACTGGGGTTATTCACCTCAATAAGTGGAGTCATGTCACCCTACCCTCATCTTCCAGTTCCTTATATATTTGGAACCTTTGGCTCCCAGTTGCCAATATAAAAATCAAAAATAAAAGACCTTTAAAAAACTTCGGGGGATCTAGGGGATCTAAGGGTCAAGGATCTAACCCCAAGAACAGAATCAATGATATCAGGTAACGATCCACCCCTGGTTGCCCTTCCGAAGACATTCCACCCCCCGGGTTGGTGTTGCCACGGCGCGAAACGCGAAACCCGAGGTTTTATGGGTGATGAGGTCATGGATCCGCAATTGGCTCCTCGGTCCAAAAAGTTGAGGCCTTGCTAACCGGTTTCCTCCCCCCCCAAAAAAAATAGAAAGCATGATTCGGTGGTGGCAACTCAAATATTTTTTATTTTCACCCCTACCTGGGGAAATGATCCAATTTTGATTAATATTTTTCAAAGGGGTTGGTTTAACCACCAACTAGAAAAACATGACGAGTTTTTGGACGCCTGGAGGTTTTTGTAAGGGAGACTTGTGGAGTCAAACAAAAGTTTGTTCCGATGATTCGGGATTTTTTTTGACAAATCACACAGTGTTTTTTTCTGTGAAGCTATTTTAAGTGACAGAATCTGCGGTCCCAGAATCTCTGAAGATAAGCTGATATTTATACAGTCCGAGGGCATGATGAGCATGTTCCAAAAGCCTTCGGCTTCTCCTACAGTAAGCAGAATGCACAAGAAGCTGTGAATATAGGGCAAAAGACGGCAGCCACGTTTGTTTACGTAGCGTAAACATGTTGTTTAGACATTCTCATAGTGATATAGGTGATGTCAATTCACCTCTTGCATGATGGCAGCACATTTCACTGCTGTTTTGTTTTCGTGATGGACAAATGATGGGCAAAAACAAAAGGCGCTGTTTTTGTTGCCCACACACAATTAGACCTTTTGCCCATACACTAAGGACATTGTTTTTAATGCTACCAAAAAGTAGGAAAACATTTTTTTGACACTATTTCAGGGTTCTGAAAAGCTTGTTTTCGCCCGAACTTTCATAGGCCGTAGATGATGATCTTCTACCTTCTCAGGGGGACAGATTTTTTTGTGGATCACCAGTGCGGGAGTAGATGGTGGTGTTGCTTTAGAAATCTGGGCTTTGACCAGCTACAATCTGGTAAACTAACAGGTCGCTGGCTGGAATTTTTCCACCGAATTTTGGATTGTATATTTATTCAGGAAAAATGGGGGGATTTGCCTAGTTTACCTGCGATTTGTCAGTTTACTGGAGGGTAACTGGTTGAAGTTCTAGGGGATTCTTGTTTAACAAAAAGGTGTTGTGCCTCCTTCCAATTTTCTACATCGAGATTGTTCATCCTGTTCATGCCTGACAGTTGATTTTTCGCTACACTCCGGGATCAACGTACTAGTAGCTGGCTGGAACATGGAGCCCCGGATTGAGTCGATGTATTTCCTATTGAACATGGGGGAAACTTCCATCCAGCTCCACCAAGGCAGCAGTGTTAGAAGCCAGCTATGCCGCCCAAACGGAGGTGACGGCACATCCCATGACGGATTCATGGGACGTTTTTGAAAAATTTGCCTCCAAGAAAACCATACAAATCAATTGTAGTAAAATGTAGGTAAATATATACCATGGATGTTTTCTTGGGTATGGACAAAGAATAGCAAGGGTGTAGAAACTCCGATGGGTCTCAAAGCCCTTTCTAGCGACCTTTCCCGCCGGTTGGTCACCTGAAATGGTGGTGGTTTAGTAAGGGAATCTGATCCAAAATGGCCTTAATTCAGCTTATGGGTTCGCTCTTGGACATGGGAGCGGGCCCGCCAATAAAGGGAAAAGGCCTTAATTCAGCTTTGAGTGGGAGAGCATCCTCATACATTGATTTATCATTCCGACTAGATATTAATAAGGTATATATCTATCACATCTATGAGGGTGCATAGGTTATGAACTATCGCAATATTTGGGCTTATATATCACTACAGCAATATTATTGTCAACAGCAAATCTGGTTTCTTGCTTCCGTTTTGCACGTGCCTTGTCTTGTGCAGACTGCTCGAGCACATGAAGAAGAAGACATGTTGCGACAGGCCGAGCGAATGAAACTTATAGCGACCAAACCGCAAGTTGGTCACCCCAAACAGTAGTGAAAAGTAAGGGAATCCTACCCAAAATGGACGAAACATTCAGGGTAAGAATTTATTTCTGAATTGCCCAGATATGTATCTCCCATAGGATCTATGGGACTGGTATATCTACATGAATGGTTGATGTTCATTTTATATATACCTTTGGACCCCAAAACCTTGAAATTCATGAAAGTTCCCCTAAAGAATATGGGTGAAATTATCCGCAAAAATTTTTGGTTGTAGTTTCCAATGGTAGGTAAATATCCCCAGTTCCATGATTTTTGTTGTTTTTCCTTTAAAATGATTTTTTGTTTTTTTCATCTGATGGCCCGGCCGTCTTCTCTCAAACTCGGGTATCCCGAATCCCGGATTCCGGATTGATTCATTTGGAAGTTTGAGATTGAGAGAGAGAGAGAGAGAGAACAAAACACAAATTGACCCAAAGATATGTTCAAAGGAAGCACATCTTTATCCAAGTAGTCCGATGGTTGGACCACAAAAAGTGGATCATTTTTTGTCCGAAAATGTGGGGATGACGCACTGAAAGTTTTTTGCCTTTTAGGACCTAAGGTTTACCAAGTTTTTTGTTGAAGTTTCTTTGATGTTTTCCTTTGCATGAATAGGGTCAAAAACTTGGCTTTCATATTTTTTTGTTAAGATGCGCACCCCAAACCAAAACATGACGTGATGAGTCCATTGTTTTTTTTTGTTTTTTTTTTTTGGTTTGGGGGTCCCTCATGCGTCAATTTTGTCTGTTTTTTTTCAATGTTTTGGTTTACTTTTTTCGTGTCTCTGATGAGTCTATCTCTTTAAGTTTTGTTTTTGATTTTGGTTTGGTTAGATTTTCTTGGTTTTTCGGCGGGGGGGGGGGGGTGACAATATATACGCATCAATTGCTTCATCACATTTCTGAAGACATCAAGAAGTCCCACCGAATGCCACCCAAAAGTTACCGCACAAACGACAAGGCGATGGAAATTTCGCGTCAGGAAGAGGAGTTTGGGAGCCAAAATTTCAGCCGATGCTGGCGGAAACGCACAGGAAAAGGGAGAGCCGAATCTGAAGAGGCTTTTTTGGGGGAGCAAACCTCAACTCCGCTGGTTGTTGCAGGGGAAATTCATGGGGATGTTTGGGGATGCTTTTTGTTCGGAAAAATCAAAGTGAGTGACGGTTTCTTTGGAACAATTGCAATGGTATGTTTTCAAAGTTATTTTCAACTGAGATGTTTGTTGGGTGGTAATTACACACTTTCACACTAGTCTTCTCAGCATTCATTGACCACGCACCCTGGTTCAGTTCTAATTGAACAGTGAAGCAGTCCAAACCCAGGACGTCTGCTAGCTAGCCGTAGCTTTACGTACTGGTATATATCGTATGTATAAGAAGTTTTTTTTTTTTTTTTCGGAACCCCCAAGATTCAACCGATTCCACCATGCTAGACGATTCACACCTTGGGTTTGCGAAAAACCTGAACCCATGGTTAGGTGAACAGGAACATTCCACGAAGCCATGATGCTTCAAACAAACAACAATATGGTGTTCTAACAGATTTACATGTCAATAACCTGTTCCAAGGTTTCAATTCAAAAACAACTAATCACCACTAATCACCACTAATCACCAATCCAACCTACCTATCTGAGAATTTAGAATCTCAGTCGATTCCTACCAAAGTTCCAGGATTGTGACGTCTCCCCCAAACGACGGTCCTCCGTCCAAGACGTCCGACGCAAAAAACGAACCATTCCGGTCCTCGAGCAACTTGAGGCGACGTCAGAACCAAGCCTTGCGCGAACAACAAGACGCCGAGTTGCAGGCCAATTTTCACGTGAAAAAGGGGATTGGTATCACAGGGGTGATTAAATCACCCATTTTGGGGGGAATCAAACAAAACACATTTATGGTGATTTTGAGGAATTTCCCTTGTACCAATGCAGTGTTTGAGTTGGTACTATAATTTTGATGATCCCTGCATCAACCCAACAGTAGGATTGGTCTAAGCCTTAAGGATTTCAATCTATTGAAAGGGTCATCAACTTTACAATGTGAAATAAGGTTTAAACCCCCACTGATCTCTATGACTGGGGATGGTTATCAACCTAATAGTAGATGTTTTTCTCATTATAGGGCCTTCAGAATTTTGTTGGATTTTTTTTTGGAAAAGTGTTTTTTTAAATGCGTTTTTTTCAGCCACCAAAACAAGTTGGAAAAGGTTAGTCATGGAACAAATTGGGAACAATTGGAAAAGCAAACAAAAATTGATTGAAATGATTGTCAGTTGTTGGTGTGGATTTTTTCAACTAGCTTTGAGGTATATCCCTTGATATATCCCATAGGATCCATGTATGGCATATATACCTGGTTGATTTTTATGTATTTACATTCATTTTATGCAGTAACTGATAAATCTTCTTCATATCCCTTCCCAGTCTTCAGTGTGGCGGCCTTGGATTTTTTTACTCTTTCTCCCATAACCATGGAAGTGGAAAATGGCTGTATTTTAAAGGTAGCGATGCTGTTGGAGGGACCCATTTTTTACTGAACCGTGAGTATGGGAAGGAAGGGTAGCACGCAATTGAACATACATCATCATACATCGTGCCTCGGATCTACCACACCCTTTTCCAGGAAAACAGTGGCAAATTGATGGTTTATAATTAGCCCAGCATACGACCCCAATAGCAAAGACACATCGAACAGCCACCCTGTTTTCTTCGGAACCCACTGAAAATCTCAAAATGTTCATCAGTATTCATCACCGAAACATCACAATATCATCACGATCACCGCAGCATCACCACCTATCACTGAGACACCACAGCATCACCGACACAGAGCAGAGACATCACCAACACAAAACCAAGGCATCACCCACATATCACCAAAACATCACAACGCAATCACTACACATCACCGAGACACGCC